>JAZHYW010020217.1:0-10040 GCA_037355805.1 Ixodes ricinus
AAGGGGCGATGCAACAATTTTTGTACTTTGCGCGAATACCTTAGAACGGATCCCTGACGTTAATGACCTATGAAACATGTGTTCGTTTTTCACCCCACGCAATAGAAGTCCCAGAAAAAAATTAAAGAAAAACGAGCAGCGTTCACTCCCTCAACTCGCAGCCAGAACAAGCGGCCACGTGATCTGGAGCCGATTATATGCCGCCAATGTTGATCATAGCCACGCGCTGGTGCTGGCAAAGCACAGGACACGCGCTGAGTTCCAGACATTGTTATGGCTCGGCTATTGTCGTCGTTGCAGCGATTGGACACGGGCCACTACCCGAATGGTTCTCGAGCTAGTAATTATCACGAGCCCAAATCGAGTGCCCACGCAATGCTCGGGTCCAATCTATGATCAGCATTCAAATATCGTCATATGGGTGTACTGCGATCCCCACTTTACGTCATCAAATTTTGCAAAGGAGAAGATTGGAATGAAAATGATCGGTTTTGTCCTTGAAATTACACCGCAACAAAGGAGTTTCTTGGCCAGTGGCATTGCGTTTGAGTATCCTTTTGAGTCCCAGGTGTGCCAGTGCGCCCGTGTAAAGCGGGAAATACATTCCCATTGGAATATCGTTGCACCGCCCCTCTTAACGTCGCAACACCAGCAACACGGGCCACCTGCGTTCAAACGCTGCAACCGAATTGCTACGACTTGCCATCATCATCATGAAATTTGATTTTTCTTGCCTATTTAGACGCACAACTATGTGCTAAAAACGTGTTTTTATATCTTTGAGTGGCGTTGAGAATACTCACTCATCTTTCTGAAAATGTTTTTTATTTCCAAAAACGATCCATTTCAAACCAGGTCCAAGTCTTCAGCTGTCATCATCACCACCACAGGGGTGTCACGTGAAAATATTTCGTCCCTGATTGGCTGCTGCCGCTTCAAACTTCTCCAATTTGTTCGAGTTGCTTGTCTGTTTCGAGCCGAACCCGATCTCAGCAATTCGTGTTGATCTGGGAAAACCTAGGGAACAACCTGCCAGCAACCTCAAAATTGCTAGAAAAGTTGCCCCGTCTGAAGCGGGCCTTAGGGAACTGAAATCAAGGGCAGTGGAGCTCTGGATTCAAAACCCACCTGGAGACGTTTCTTTCTTTTTGCCTTTTTTAGTATATATATATATATATATATATATATAAATAATACTTTTTTAAAGTTTTAACGTATAGACGCATGATTTACACACTAATTCACATTCAGAAGTGCTTTTATTCACACACTGTGGCTCCCTAGTGCTTGCAATAGCTTCTTGCTGAGCTATTGCAAGCTCTGCAAAGGAGGGGCATCTTCCCACCCTTTACAGGCTGTAAAGCTGTGGCTTGCACAGCTCTAGCAGGTCGCACCTCGCTCACTGGCTCCATCACCAAGCATAGGTGCTGCATGAGTCGTGCCACACCGTAAGGCTATATAGTATATACGGTCAGGTCACAGCACCTGGGACCATTCGTCACTGCACTCAGCTATGGTATGGTGGCATGGTCTGGGCATGAAGCAGGGGTACAACTTGGAAATGCTCATCTTCATCACATTTGAAACACATTTTTTATTACTTTTGTGTCGAGTTGTCAGCATTTTAAGGGTGAGGAAGCAAACAGCAGCGAGAGCAAGAAAAAATTGAAAGCCGCTCTTATTGAGAATTTATTACGAGCACTAGGAAGCCGTGGAGTATTCTTAAAACGCTTCTAAAGGTGAATTAGCATATAAATTATGTGCTAGTGCCTCAAAAATCGAAAAAAAAACAATTTAAATATAATTAATAAGGATAAAAATATACACCAGGAGGACTTAAACCAGAACTGCACAGTCTGTAAGTTTGAAATTTGACACCATAAACCACTTGGCCACCACCCAATTTTATTTCTAGGTCGTTTATTGAGGTGTATGAATTTCGTTTGCAGCTGTCGGCTGCACGAGAGATAGCCTTATTTTCATTTACTTTACTATTCCCACCAAATATGACAAGTGACCAAGAATAGAACCTCATTTGTCCGCCGAGGCACTGCTAGCATGAAGGCAAGCTAGTCTGGCTCGCTGGGCTTATAATTTGTTTCATCACCCGTATAGGATTCTGTTGCCACTCATCAAAAGAAAAAAAAACTGTGACTAAGTCTGACTTGTTTTGGTGTGCAGGCATCCTTGGCAGTAAACTCTGCTAAATGAGGCAAAATATATATTATACTCTTTTAGCAAATATGCATTGTTTTAGCAAAATGAGCTACACTATTTGACTGAGGTGAAACAGAACGAGCCTCTCCACCTGGGTCTGTTTTGATCTCTCGCAGACACTATTTCCTGCTTTTTGTGGTTTGTATCAGACTTTTGTGCCTCTGTCCTGCCAAAGCATCTGTGTTAGACTAAGACTGGGTGTTTTAGCATATGTGCAGGTATTCTTCGCAGCAAATGGCTGCCAATCAGGAACACGAGTTTGTTCTCGGCCACCAAGAGCAAGTATTTTCAAAGTGAGCTATTGACCGCCTATATGAGTTTTGTGTTCCATTCCTCTTGGATGCCATTTCCTATGGTAGTGCTTGCATTAGTATTTGTTGTCTCTGCAAATACAAGTTTGACTAAGACCGGGTTCTTTCTTATACATGCAGGTCTTGGTGGCAAGCACCAGCCAATCAAGGCCAGAAGTTTGCTCTTTGCCACTCATGGCAAGTGTTTTCACGGTGAGTGATTGATGCCTATCTGAGTTGTGTGTTTCATTCCTCACAGACAATCTATTTCCCGTCTTTATAGTGGTCTTGTGTCAGGCTTTTGTGTCTCTGTCCGGCCGAAGCATCTATATTAGACTAAGGTGGGGTTCTTTCGGGTATGTGCAGCAATTCTTGGCAGCAAGTGGCTGCCAATCAGGAACACGAGTTTGTTCTCGGCCACCAAGAGCAAGTATTTTCAAGGTGAGATATTGCCCGCCTATATGAGTTTTAGCATTTGTCAAGAAGCGCAAAATCAAGGCCCGGGGGTTTGCCATTGCAAAAATGTTTACTCGGAAGCGCATAGGGAGGAGGCTTTACAAAAGTATCCACCTGCCTCAACAAGTGAAACCGAAACTAAAAACGTGGGTTCCATTTGAAAACAAACATTGTCAGCCCGAGTTAACTCGGGGACAGCACGGAGCAAACAAGCCACGGTACGAGTATGCTTGGTTCAGGCTTGTGTAGGGGTGGTCGATGACTCGGCGTTTTCTAAAAAATATTTTTTTCTAAAAGTGTGGTGGCCGAATATTCGGGGATGGGCATTGAGTCCGGATGTTACGGTAAAAATTTCATCCACGTGCCGGGATTCATGTGTCTTGTCTCCCTAGCGAGCGGGACAAGGCCTGTAAAAGTTTAGGTTCACAAAAGGGGTGCGTCAATATTGACGTCTCATTTTACATCAGGACTCTCAATTTAAAACACACTACGTATCAGGGGTGGAACGGCTGCGCCGATTGCGCCATTTTGCGCCAGACGCATTTGTCTGCGCCATCCTGCGCCATGTTGCGGAAACTGCGTCACAGCCAAAACCTCGCGTCATTATGCACCAAATCGCAAAACGTGCGCCAGAAAAAATGTTTTGGCTTCGGTTTTTATGGACTCGATTGGCAACAATGAGCGCGTCTAGCTTGGTCGGCCTTGCAATCCCTTGTTCTGTTTATTTTCCCTGTGTATCCCAAGTCGGAAGCGCGCTAAAAAAAAAACTCGGGAGTCGGATTTTAAGCGCAACACCACCTGCGACTGAATTGTTATTCTTCAACCATAAGCGGGTAAGCAAGTCGGCCGAGGTGAGGTCGAGTCGTTAAGCGTCAGATTGCCTGAGGCTCCGCTGCGCAGGATCCGGACGTCAGCCAGTGTAAAACAAACGAGCAAATGATTATTTTTAGTACTTCATTGTTAGAAGTTGGAACCGCATTCCCGCAAGATTTGTCCAACTTTGTACAAGGTCTCAAACGTCTGTATAACTAGCATGTTTGCTTTGTACATTACTGCACCTTCATCCTTTTCGCATGGGCATCAAGATTGTATAAACCAGGGGTCTCAAACTCCCTAAGGGGAAAAGCTGAGCTAGTTGGTTTTGATACATCTTGGGTGAAACCCAAGATGTATCAGAACCTAAGGGGAGAAAAGAATGGCGAACCCAGCGGTCGGTTCGCCATTCTTTTCTCCTGTCATCTTCCTTCCTTTGTTCAGCTGGTTTCACCCAAGATGTCTCAAACTCATTCAAGTGTGGGGGCCAGATTGCTCACCCCCAAAAGGACGAGGGCCAAAGGAAAGCCCCCCCCCCTTCTCCGTTAACGCTCGTCCTTTCGGGGCAATGTTTTGCTATTTTGGGACAAAAATATAAACAAACCGCAATGTTGTTTCACGGTGCAAACGTCGATTGTCCCAGTAACACCCATAGAGTTTCTAGAGAAGGAACCTTGTGCTTGCTACTTTTTGTAAGCTCACCGTTTTGCCATCTTTAGCTTTCATCTGCATATATGACTACATTGGGCCCACGCCTGATGTTATAAGAAGATATAAAATACGAACGTACTGGCAGTTTTTAATAGATCGAGGACAAGCACAACGTGCTTGACCCGTCGCACAAATCAATAGGCTAAACAGGCATACAAAAATATCTTCATATGGCAGTTTTTTTCTTTCCTCGGGATTATTATAGCAGCATTATAAGAAAATACTTCCATTTTAAATGTATTTCTGTCAGCTAGAAGTCCGAGCTCAAAGCTTTATCTTCGGCAGTTACTCATGCTGAGCAAAAGTTTGTGCAGCCGAGGTGCATCCCTGAGCAAAGAGCTCGCTTTTGTTGCCTAGTAAGGGTACCGTTTCGGTTGACTTACATGAGAAAGGGCCGAGAAGCAAATATTTAGGCGAAGTAGTACTCCGTTCAAAAGAAAACAGAATAGTACAAAATGTGTGAGCAGGTTATATGAGCAGAGCTATTTTTCAAGCGAAAATGAATCGACAATATGGAACTATTATTAATGGCGCTCGAGGCATTGGAACGGGGGCTCGAATCCGCGGGAGGCTTGCGGGCCGCATCCCAGAGAGTCGCGGGCCGCATGCGGCCCGCGAACCGCGTGTTTGAGACCCCTGGTATAAACCTTCATACTACATCTGGATAGGTCAATTTTTATTAGTGCATGATTGAAGTACATGCTGCTTGATGGTTGCTGTTCTTCCTCTCCTTTTTTAAATATACCGGGTGTTAATTTTTAATTCGAACAGATTTATTTTAAAAAATTCGTAAACGATGCACTGATACGGTTTGTGCAGGTGAGTTATACGGCCAGGGGTACATTATGTGGGTGGCTAATCGTTGCGATAAGTCGGCTAATTAATTAAAATTCGTTAATTAACCTTTTAATTAATGGAAATAAACATATGGTTCCAATTGGAAACTTAGAGAGCGTCATCGAAAACCACTAAATCAACTCTTTTTAGAACGACTTCAAGCTCCTGGAAAACTCGGGGCGCGCCAAAGTTACCACTTGTGAAGCAGGCGCAAAGCTAGCAGTGGCGGAACGCGGATGATTAGATCATTATCGCGTTCCGCAACCGCAAAAATGAATAATGACATTGGCATATTTGTCGTGCCAAAGCCTGTCACACTTGTTCCGAACTCTGATCTCCACGAGATCACAATATTATCATTGTTTCTGTTGTAGTGGCACGGCAGACTCTATACTTGTTTTGCTCCAGTCTTTGTAAGGGGGACGCTGTAATCCTATTCTACTCAATTATGGTGTACTAGATAGCACCATATTTTCAGAGGTAGTCTTCGGTTTTTGTTGTTCCGTCGAAATATATTTCAGCTTTTAAGTTATTTGTTATTTAGCATGTAAATTTAGAAGCTCATCTAGATTGAAGGCAGCAAATGTCTTGCCAGCACTCATGGTACGTGTTTGAAGTATATTTCGTTAACACTAATTGACCCAACCTCTGATTTGTATATGTCAGTGCCTCTAGCGAATCGTGCATGCTAGGATTGCTTTTGTTTGTTTGTTTCACATGATCTACAGCCATACATGGGTAAATTACTTTCAAAACGTAATTTAATTACTATTACAGTTACCTTGCTTCAAAAGTTGTTTGACTACACTTACAATTACTACTAGGTGAAAAGTAATTAATTACAATTACAAATTACTTTTCAAAAGAAAATGAAATCACTTCTCAATTACTTGTTTCTAAGAGCGACCCGAACTGGGTCATACAACTTTAAACGAGTTGTATAGAATTCAACGTATTTGTTCATTCCTTGCCCCTATGGCAAAGAATGAACAAATTAATTTATAAATTTCGTTAAAGTTATGATAGAAATTGACACTTTGGGGCAATGAAGTACAACTTTTTTATATGTTTAATGAATAATATTAAATTAGTTCCTATGCTGGAAGACGCCAGACGGCTAACGAAAAATTTGGGTTGACAGACTTTTGTTAGATGGGCAAATTAAAATACGACAATTAGTCATATATGAATATTTTACAAGTATTATTCCAAACGCGCTAATACGACTGCATTCACATACAAATATCATAGTATTATAAATTATTTACATTGAGTATAAATTATAATGGCTCAGAAATCTATAAGAACCGAATTCAGGCTTCCGAATCACTGGTGACAATATTCACAGGTGCGAGGTCAGTCTCGAAAATGCTTACGCAAATAATATCCGAAGTAGAACCAACGAGAGATGAACATAAATATAATACAAAGATACAAATATGCGACAGTACTTGATGAAAAACGTATACAACTGGCAGGAAAAATAAAGCAGAGACAATTTAAATTCCTAAGCTCGGCTGAAAGCTGAAGCTCATTTTTTTTCTCAATATTTTGGCATGATTACGCTATTATTTTTGGCTCGCTCCGAAGACGGCGCCACGCGGCGCCGTTGAAGAAGACTACAAAGAGGATTGTCTCTCAGCCAGCAGTGTAAGCAACAAACAACAAAAAACGCAATACTATTTTTGTTTTGCGTGTATGTGCATGCGTATTTATGTGTGCGAGTGTGTCACCGAGCGCTTAGGCCGCTTGTGCATGCGCTGAGGCTTTCAGAGAGGTTGCGTCGCCTCAACAAAGTCTTGTAAAAGTAATTGTAATTGTGCCTGAAATTTCACAATCACCGGCACCAGAAAGTAATTAAATTACAATTACAATTCCTTTTAGCCAAAAGTAATAATTACAATTACAGATTACCAAGAAAAGGAATTAAATTACAGTAATTAAATTACTGTAATTGAATTACTACCCAAGTATGTCTACAGCACATCTTCACCATTCTACTCAGTGCAGCCCTCGCCGAACAAAAGCTAGCATCGACTGGGCCGAGGTTCAGGTCCATGGCAGTCTGCAAAGGTTGTTGATGGTAAGCTGCCTTATATATACAGCTGTGTAAGAGCAGCTTGTCCTGGGTGACAATTTAAAATGCATTTTTATGTTTTAGGAAGTGAAATTTGCATGGGCGTACTTGCAATGTGAAACCTTACCAAGCCTGTTCTGAACTTTCATCCTCTTGAGATTTCAATACAGCCGTTTGTGCTGCACACACACTGGCTACTTCGGCCAGGTAGAGACTTGATCTATATGAAGGTAGACAGGTGAGTATCAACTGCTCAGTGCTGTCCGTGGTGACGTTCTCTCCTTATCAGACGACTTACCACACTTGTTTGGCAAGGCATTTGAAAAGGAGAGCAAGTCAGCTGCTGCATGATGCTCCCAGTACTGGGCAGTCGACGATTGCTTGTTCACCTTCGTATAGATCACGACTGTACTTCAAGCTCGGCAAGTGTGACACTTATCTGATTCAGCCTAGCAGTGGTGTGCTGAGCGGTATGCGTAGAGCTAGTTGACTTGTGTACAGACAGTGGCTGTGCTGTATAAAACAGACCCAATTGGGAACTTTAATGCAACCTTGTGTAGTCCCATTGATGTTATGATTATGATTACACAACGTTTTTATGGCGCAAAGAAAAAAAAGCGATGTAATCGGTTTTCTAGACTGCCTGTGCGACCTTCAAGCTTGTCTTTGTACGTTCTGCACAGTGAAATGACCTCTATAAGCAAAATTTAGAGAATCCTTGAGCTATATGCTGAAAGGAGTGAAAGCAGCAGTCCCGGCCGCATTCTCCCCTCTTCTGTATACTGTGCAAATGCAGACGGACGCGCACTTTGGATACTTTGAACTTAAAGGCCCCACATGAAGCACACGGCTTAATAAGCATCAATTATTGTGAAGTGTTCGCGGATTTGGCTTTTAAATGTCATGCACATAGGAAGCACAATGGTGGTGTAAAGTACGCCGAAATTGTAATGGTGCACTTTAAGGTTATACAGGGTATGTTCAGCGAAATGCAGGCCAAATCGTTTGTGCCAAAACTATACATCGCACAAAAAAAAGTCTGTGTGTTGTTTTGGTCCTGAGCCAGGGGCCTATTTAGAAAAATTATTACAAAGCAATGTTGCTAATAATGTGTATGTGTGCTGATTATTGTGTTTTTTTTCTTCCAATTACAGCATACACGGAGGGTATCTCCAAGGAGAAGGAGTGGATCCCCCGCCCCTGCCCGTTTCAATCTGGATGAGCATCGTACCGGCGTGCGGTCGTGTATCACTACTGCGTGGTGCGCGTTAAAGACCTCAGGCTAGCGGTTGTACCGCGCTGGCTAAATTGCTCATCTACAGCTGAGATAGCAGACGCCCACTGAGGCAGACTAACTTCCGACTGTATAAACATACACACAATATTTTTTTTTTGAGGAGTGGGATTATGTAGAGAAGCTAGTGGTTTTTTCTATGGGTAGGAAGCTGTCCGAAGTAAGGTCAGTATGGAAAAAGCACCACCAAGTTCCGCCTGGTCCTGAACAGCCACAATAATGAACACAGAATTCAGAAGAATAGTAATACGAAGGACTTATGCAGGCAGCCACACTTTTTGAGATCGCAATGACATTTGATTATGATCACAAATATTCCTGCTTTGCTCAAGGTCGCCTAGTTTACACACCATATTGGTGATCTTTAGCGCAGCAGGAATATTTTTTATCAGAATTAAACATCATTGTTACTTGAACCAATGTGGCTGTCTGTGTAAGTCCTTCGTGTTTTTATTCTTTTTACTTGTGTGCTCATTATTTCATTTTTTTCTCATGATTTAGTCCTTCGTGTTTTTGTTTCTTATGTGTTCATTATTTTATCTTTTCCTTTTATGAGGTTTTAGTTAAAGATATGATGCCCTCGTCATTTTCTAGTCCAGGAAACAGTGGTGACCTCGTCGTGTTCAAGGAGCAGTAATGACCTTTTCATCTTGTATTGCTTCCGGCGAACAACGGTGTTTGTGTGCGTGTGTGTGTGCGACGTGTTAATCACACGGGATGATTTGGGGACCGAACGGAAAAACAAGGCCAGCGAGGAGCGACTGGGGGACTTGAACATCGCACGGTGCAAGGAAGGACTTCAACGACGAGGCTAGCAAGCAAGCCCTTGTGAAAACTGCTGTGCTCGACCGGAGAGTTGAATCAGGACTGTGACCCTGTGAGTAGGAATCAACGACTTTGGAACTTTCGTATAGTTTACAGCTTAATTGTTGCCTTTCGTTTGTTTTATTTTAATAGGTGTCTGTGTGCTATTACATTTTTAGTCTATTTTAGTGGTTGTCCGTGTTATATTACAGTTTTGTTTCTTATCATTTTTTCTTAAACGGGGGAAGTACTTGTTTAGAGTTTTGGCGCTTTTATGTATAAAACTTTTGTTTGCAAACAATATTCTCGGTCTGCTCCCTCGACAACCAATCCCGCCAAAGGGCTGTGCCTTTCGGACGTCGAATGATATGTTACAATGTTTCTTAACTAGCGATCGCCTGCATTCTATCTTTGTAGCATACATATTTGTCGGAATGACAATTTCCGAACCAGGCCAATAAAGATTGGTCAGTGGACTATTCTGTAGATATATTTACGTAAACACACGTTTGGCAGTGTGGGATAGCAGTAAAATGTATAT
>JAZHYW010020218.1:0-18586 GCA_037355805.1 Ixodes ricinus
ACGCCCGCTAATGTCAGCAGAGAGAGGGAGAGGAAGCGTCCTCCGAGATAGCACACGGGAAGCTACACGGCACTCTGAATGACGTCACCGGGAGTGCGGCCAGGTGTGACCCTGAAGACAGGAGTTGAGTCCGAAATGCCAATATTTATCTTTTCTTTTTTACGCAACAACTAGGACACGCAGGCGAAATCGGTTTTCTGTTCTTTACTTCAGAAGTGTCAGAGGGCAGCTTCCACAAATGTTTGACCGAAGTCCGAAAATTGTTGCACCCCCCTTTAAAGACTGGTTGACACACCTGCGTAGGTCGCGTTCGCATCCAACCGAAACGACCGTAACGACAAAGTCACCGGGACAAGTGTTCGGAGTACACAGTATGGCAAGCGATGCAAAGGGTAGCTTCGCGAAGCAATCCACGAGTCACGGTTGTTGCGGTCGTTTCGGTTGCTTGCGAACGCAACCGTTGCAAATATGTGAACCAGCCTTTAGCATATTAATCGTGAACTCAAAAGCGAAGTGAGAAATCACGTGGTCCTGAGGTTGTTGGGCACGGGATGCGGTGACTTCGAGCTTATACACCATGCTTTTTGAAGCGCACCGTGAAACTTGTCATTCGCAAGTGATGATAATTGGCCTTCACGGCACTCAAAAGGTTCGTTCGATTTACTTGCACCTCCTGCACCGGTGCAGAAACGTGTAGGGCAGTCTACTTCCGGTATGTGTGTTGAGATACGACCGGAAGTACACAGCCCTACACTTGTCTGCACCGGTGCAGGAAGTGCAAGTAAATCGAGCGCAGCTCTTGGCCACAAATGCGAATTAAGATATTCGTTGACGGATGGATCGTTGACGAGCGTCTAGGTCCGAGTGTCGCAGTGGTCGTGTCCAATGCGCGAGTTGGGTTCGACTGAGCGTGTGCTGGGCACCGCGGATGCGTTACAGTGAAAAGGCGGAGGAGAGCCTTTCGAAGGAAAGCGTGTAAGAAATAATCCGCTATATTTTCGAAATTTCGTACCGAAAAGCGGGCTCTTGGCTTTCTACCTCGTGTACTGTAGTTTTCTTTTGGTGCACTAAACGATATGCGAATAGTGAAATCCCAATTTATGCCAGCCCAAAATTCATTTCGTGGTCCCTTTCTAAGGACACTGACTGGGCATTTATGCTCGGCGAAGTTTTTTATTTGAACATGACCAATAAGAGCCCAACTACCCAAGACACAATTTGCGGCTCGAAACTCGTTGTCTTTGCGGCCGAAAACAGCCGGTCGAGAATAGACCGATCTCACTGAGTGTTCCACGCATGCGTGACGCACACCATGCCTGTAGTTCGTAAGAGGCGGGCGCCAGCGCACGAGACAGTTCGTGCCGCCTCGTGCTCTGTCGCGCAGACCCTCGGTGGGGTTCTCGTGCGTGCAGAAAGGTTACAGCTCCCACGATGCATAGCGGCAGCGGTGGCGTGATGGAAACTGGCTGTGAGATCGGTCTATACACCATTCCAATACTTACCGAGTCCTCAGCGTAGCACGCGCATGTTCGTCGCTTCGGAAAGCTGAGCAAATCACACGCTACACGCACTATCACTGAAAATGGAACCGGTCAGGAGCCCTTTTGTGGAAAGGTCTATAGGTGGTATTCACCGGACGCCATATTTGAGGTGACTGCTCACAGCGCATGCTCGGTGTAAGTTCTTATGTATGGTCTTCCAAAGAAGACAATCTTGATGGTGCACAATGTGCGTGTTGGAAGCGTTCTGGAAGTTTGCCTTCAACACGTGTTCAGCAGCAGCGAGCTCAGCTATGGCCGCCTGTGAATACCACCTATTGGCCAGTTACATTCGCACTCATCTCTTTTCCACAGTCACGTGGCGTTCAAACCACGTCTACTAAGTGTATTCAAAGTCGTGGGTCATCTAAGGCGCACATTCAACCTTAAAAATAGAAAAAAATGCCCCCCCCCCCAAAAAAAAAAAAAACTTGCAAATACGTTGCTAAAAAAGATTAAAATAAATGTTGCACAGATTGCACTAAGTATACTTGCTATTCTCATTATGGCGACGTACTGCGGGCTGGACGACGCGATGGCGGCGAACGACGGGCCAACGTTGCGACGGACGTGGGGCCGCTACTTCGGAACTGTCGTTCGTATACCAGCCAATCCATCTTCAAGCGCAGAACATTGAGCGCAAGGGATATACAGTACGAAACAATCGCGCGAAAGACGCTGCACACAATTTAGTCGTCCGCTTCAGACGCCGGAGAAGCGGAAAAAAATAAAAATAAAACGCGGCCGGATGTAGTCACGTGATTTCGGGCCATGAGCTTCCGTGCTCGTGTTTCGGTTTCAATTCCTAGCAGTAAAGTTTTTTTTTTTTTTTTAAGTTTGCGTGATTTTGTAGCAAAGTATTCATTAGGTCAGGGTGGCCAAACCGCGGCTCTTGCTGGTCCAAGTGCGGCTCGCGGATCCCACGTAAGGGGACCCCCCCCCCCCCCCCCCTCTTTGTGCGTTTCCCCAGGAAAAAAAGAAGGGATTTCAGGCAGAGTAAAGTACGGCTCGCGGTTTGGCAGTCTTGTATACCCCCATACGTACTGTCGTGCCAGCCTTTGTGCACTCATACGTACAATCAGACTCTGAAAAAAAAATTGAATTTGCCCCCCCCCGCGGCTCTTAGAAGTTTCGTGGTTTCGTTTGCGGCTCTTAGGCCGGGTCAGCCTGGCCACCCCTGCATTAGGTAGTCTCCTGACACCATATTAATTCGCCTAACAAAAAAATATAACAAATTGGGGGCGTCAGGTTTTAATTCTGGGGGCCGGCAGTGTCCCTTTAACACTGCCGGCCCCCTGGGTGCATCGCTTATTTGAAATATCGCGGCGTAAGAGCGCTTTTTAAGCAGGCTCATCCACTGCCTATACCAAGTTCTGTTCGTTAGACCATTAGGGTCCATCCCTCTTCGTTGATCCGCGGTGTATAGTATATTTCATCCCGTTCCCGAGCGTAAAGTGTTAGCCTCTCGAGCGTCGCGGAGGCTCAAGAGGGCCGTCTATACTGCAGGGAGGAAGGAAGAGGAGGGGAGGGGGGGGGAGCAGCTGACGGCGCGTTTAATTTTCCAACGGGTCGGCGCGCACAGCTGTCTGTTCGCTGCCGGGGTCGGGGATGCGCTCTTCGTGACCAGAGGGTGTGGCGGATGTTGTTGGGGAGCAGCGATAGCGGACCGGGCGCCGCCGCTCTCCATCCCCCCTCCCGGCGCAAGATCGCATGCCGTACACGGGTATCGTTTTGGTGCTGGTTTGCTTCGGCGGCAGTCCGAAGCATGCCGCAACAAAACGCCACTGCGGTTATGTACCCGCGTCTCTCTGGTATATGCGTGCTCTATTAGGGGGATATACGCGCTCTGGTGAGCCGCCGTCGTCGTGTCGGGATGGCCGCCGTTGTGAGTGCGTGAGCGGTGCGATGGATATGGAAGGGGTCATGTGCGAGTTGTCTGAAGCGTGTCGTTCCGGGATCAACTTTGTGCGTTTTGGGGCCTTGAGTTGCGCGGCGCCGATACTGTGATGTAGACCCTCTGGCACAGACTATGCCTCTGGGCGACATAAGCCGCAACAATCAATCTGGCTTATCTTTTTGTCTGTTGTTGTTGTTGTTTTTTGCATAAAGGGGGGGGGCAGTTGTGAAAACGTTCTTTATATGACCTTATGTATACTTGCGATCCGTACCTGTGCCTCTGCGCAGGCTTATATTTCAGCTGTTGTCATCACGTCGATTGATTTTGTTCCGGGTGTCCCCGGCTGCGGCGAAGTATAGCTTGCCCGGGCCGTCGGCGTAATGGACAAACTCCGCTAACTTCGTCCATAGATGCACTTTAAAATCGGTGGCCGAGTCAATTAAGAAGAAGAAAAAAAATCGGCGGCTGAGTGAGTTTACGCACTGCAGCTGGAGCACGGGGAGCGAACCCTTACAAAGATATGCATGGACACTTCGAGGACGTTCTATAGAGCAGCGTCCTTACGAAGAGCAGGCATCTGTGCATTTATCGCTGCAAACAAACATTCCTGCATAAAATATTTTCTTTTAGCTATGACTTCGTTCCCTGATTTAATGATCATCCGTTTTGAAGGAATGAGGAAAGATTTGTATTTTTGCAGTAATCTGACTTTGTTTACCCTTTGTATTCACCAAAAATATTTGGGATGTGGGAATAACAGTAGCTCTCTTTTCTTACAGATACCGGGACGATTTGTAGAGTGTTTAAGGTAAAACGACGTTCTTTCGTGTAATACAACTCTGTGTTGTTGTTTTTTTGCCGATAACACAAGTGTCTGTAGACTGTTTATTTACCGAAAACTTGTGTTCCTGACATATAACATAAGCCCTGTTTTCAACCGATAAGCTGGTCTGTATTTTAATTTAACCGTTTTCTTATTTTGACCGAAATTTTCCGGATATTTCCTGTTATATTACAAACATTGTTTTTTGCAGTGGCGTCAAGTGACTCAAATCGAAAAGCATACATATTTACGTAAATATTTTATCTCTTCTGGTGAAGGCCCAGCAGCCGTTGCATTCATTTTCGCCTACGAAACGGTGACTCACAGAGAAAGTAAGAACACTGTGTTACCGCCTTTGTTTTAACAATGTGCACACTTGCAGGCTTGCGCTGATGAGGCCTCAAAACCGAAACTCGCGTATCGTGACTGCGCCGATACTACGCAACCTCGTTGTCACACCGCTTCTGCAAACAGGCACTGTAAAAATTGCCAGTAAACACACCAAAAATGACAACTATACAGTTATCTTGTAGAATATCACCTTATTAAGTAATAACTCTGTAAATAGGCATTTAAACAATCATCTCTCGGCCGAAAAAAACGAAGTAGCATATTTTAGGTTTGGTAACAATGTATTTGCCCGATTCCCATAAAGGTCAGTCTGGCGGTTCGTTCCCCCGGCCCGGTGGTAGTTGCAGGAATGTAGATCGAAAGAATTTGGGTGTTTAAGGGGGGAGGAAAGCAAATTTTCTTTGGCTAGGTGGCGCAAGCTACCGTCCGTTACAAAGGGCATAGCCAATATCATCCATCCATCCATCTTGGCTGCATCTTTAAAAAACTTCGGCTTTGCCACATCCCAGGTTTGGCGCCAATTTTTTTTATTTGCCAAAAGTTTTGTTTATTACTAATTTTGATTGCCTTGGGTGGCGTGCGGGCACATTGCGCACTCTTTGTTATACGCGGTGCCACGTGAGCCCGTAGAAGCTTGATGACGACTGTACCCCAAAGAATAGTTGCAGTTATGCGTCAGAAGGTGCTCCCTGTGCCTGAACATATATATATATAATATATATATATATATATATATATATATATATATATATATATATATATATATATATATATATATATATATATATATATATATATATATATATATATTAATACCGCCAAGCGCCCTCAGGAAGTATGAATGATCTGAGACGGCTCCAGTCTGACATATCGCCGCAACAATTATCCCGGAGTTTAAGAGAAACAGACGTAAAGGTGTAAATATGTAACGAAAAATATAATAATAAATACTAGAAAATTAATTTTTATTTTTTATTTCTTTAGATTGCTAAAAGGATTACGAGAGTAGGGTTTTGCTCTGGGTCTGGTCGCGGCAATTGATTGATCTTATTTTATTATGGTCGCCGAAATGAGTCTTATGTTCCCTGGGTTGCGCACTCCATCCTTCATCTTAGTTCTGTTCTCGTTTACTTTTTGCGCTATGATAGATGCTGTAAAAACGTTCGCTAGCCTCGTTTTTGCAGTTCAGTGTCGCAGGAATGCTGCCGGCTCTTTGAAACGCGTCAGTACCGTGGAAATGGTGAGTGGCCATGTGCCCAGGGGCGGATGCAGGAATTTCTAGAAGGGGGGGGGGGGGGGGTCAGGGTCAGGTGTTGGTTACCTGTCCGCTCGTTTTACGCAGCATTGGCACTGTCGGGGAACAATGTCATTTTTGAGTTGCTCAGCCCCAGTCCAAAAACACAAAAGCAAAAAAAGAAATTGCACGTTGGACGGGTAGGCGGCGCGAGGTCGGTCTGCCACTAGATATGGCGGCACCATATACACGATGAAACTGAGCGCGTTGATATGGTAACCCGTTCTCCGATACACCGATGGACTGTGCTTTTGGCACCCAGATTCATTGCTCTGTGGAAGCGCGGTCATATCGTATCCCAGGTCCAAAGTGTACGCGGGAGCGATTCGAGGTGCCGTACCTGGTGGTATTTATACTGGCCGTTTCGTACCAAGTTTGGGCACAGCCGACGTCATAGGGTTCAATTGAGCGAATCGTGCAGCGCCAAAAGTGCCTCGTCACGGCGTTCTTTATGCGTGCGCTATCATCGGCTAAACCAATCACGCCTACAGTAAAGGCGCTGTGATACTGCGCTTTTTTCTTTTTTTTTTTCTTTTTGTGCGTGTTGTTGGTTTAGCCGGGGATGAAAACGCATGCAAGGACGCAGTGGGTAGAGACACGAAGGCAGCTAGCCTTCTCGTCTGCCCGCTATCCTTCTATGGTAAGTTACAGCTCAAGAAGGTAGAGCGAGGGAAAGGAAGGCTGGGGAGGAAGAAGCACACGGAACGCTGCAGAGTAGAGGGGAAACCTCGTCCTCTCTCCAGCGTTTCGTCTGCTTCATCTTCCCCGGCCTACCTTCCCTCGCTCTACTTTCTTGAGTTGTAACGGACCGTAATCAGCGCTCGACGCTCCGACGTCACATCTGTGACGTCATCACAATCGGATGACGCCAACTCGGCAATGGATCCCTTTCGGAAGCGCGCGCCATCTGGCGGCTGCTGCGGCAATGGTTCGAGTCAGCCATTGTTTTTGTATGTCGGACACGAGGAGTGCGTCGGCACTCGGTGTGAACTCGGCTCGGCTTCGGATCGAAGACGATCGTGCCGCGTCGCGGCAGTCGGCGAGGACGGAGATCCAATCGCGCGTTCGATGCCCCGAAAAATGGCGACCGCCAGTGTTGCTCGATCGGGTTGTGACCAGGGTCTATCGGACCCGAGCCCGATGCGTGTCTTCGCTCGATTTCACTGTGATGACGTCGAAATCCGAGTGCACGGGCTTCGATTATTCTAGATGAACTTGATCGAGCTGCCCGCCAATTGAGATCACGGTGATTCGCGAGATCCATACGCTTGCGGGGGGGGGGTGGTACTATAGAGTGATTCATGTGTGCCGTCGCCGGGGTAGCCCTATTGCCTTCGAGAAGGCTACTTGCCCGCGTTACCCCCTGGGTGCGGCAAGCGTGGGAACGCTGCTCCGAATATATTTTTCTTTCTTGTTTTTGTTTGTTTAGCTCTGCGGCTAGCGGAGCTTTTTCTCCGTCTGCTCCTGGGGAGTGGCAAAACTACCGCTGGGTGCGGCCGAGCGGCCGGCTGCGTTGCGTGGCGCCGGCCACTTCTCCCGCCAAGTGGATCGCCGCCGCTGCCGTATCTCATACGTGTCGCTGCTACTGGGCATACGCAACAGCATGCGGCGGCGATCTATGGGGCTTTTCCGCCACCCCGTTTTGCCGTGGGCTGCGTGCGCCGTGTGTGTGTACCGTGTATATACATACGAGTGCTCGGCGTTGCACGGGGGCATGGGTGTGGTTCGCGCGCAAGGTGGCTTGCCATGCAGATCTAGGTGCGGGCTGCCCCTGGGGAGGGGGCGGTTCCCGCGTTTATATTACGGCGTGTGGCTCCGGGGTTTTTGATCACGTCGTTTTTGCGTCGTGGTAGTGCGATGAGCACGCCACGCGTGCGCCTTGCGGTCTCTCTTTCTGCCGATGGGGAGAGTGCGGGTTCTTTCGGGGCTTGATTGAAATGATAGATTGTGTGTCGTGTGTGTGCGTGTGCGAGTGTGTGTGCATGGGGCTCCGCTTGTGCGCTCTAGTTCCCGGTAAGGCCTAGAAGACAAGGCCTGCGCATGACGTCATCGTTCGTGGACCCGAGCTCGATTCCAGGGGTCCTTCGATGCGTTGATTGAACATGAGGCCCGGCTGAGCACTGACGCAACACTCGTATCCAATCTGTGTCTTCGCTCGACCTCACTCTAGTGACGTCAGAATTCTGGCGCACGCGGGCTTTGGTTATTCTATACCCATTTTCACCTCAAGAACCGTAGTAAAAAAAAGTTCGACTCTTCGCGGAGTATTACTAATTTCCCCCTTTATGTGGAGCATTGGGATTTATATAAGTGAATTCTAGCTTAGACGTACGTTATCTTATCAAGACTTATACGTTCCAAACGCCAAAAGCATCGCTTCTTCCTTCGACAACCAAATCTCGTAAGAACTACTTCGCGCCGCGTATGAACAATGCGCAAAACTCGCTTTTCTAAAAAAAAAAAAAACGACTACTGCATTAGCGTTCGGCGAAGGCTCGGATCCAATGACACGCGTCATCTCCAATGGATGGATGAATGGATGGATGTTAATGACATGTAACAGGCGGAAACTTGCGCCACCTAGCCTAAATCTAAAAAGACCAACAAATGGCGATTGTCAAAGTTGCTTGATGAGGCTTTGAATGTTTTGTGTATGTTTATACAGCCGGAAGTTAGTCAGCCCCGACGGGTCGCACGCCGGTTTATGATGCTCGTCCAGATCGAAACGGACTGGGGATGCGGTATGGATCCAGTTTTTGAAAAAAGGGTCCATTACGACTTTAAACCTATTAACCTATCTCGTAACGTATAAGATAAGCGGAATGTGGAGAGTTGTACTCTGGGCGGTATCCATGGCGACGACCTTGTTGAGGTTTCGGATTCTTCCGTGTGGGTTTTTGACTGCACGCAAAAAGTCGACCGTTTAGCGCGCGATGTAGATGTTTCCACGGCCTGCATGTGCATGCTTCTCGTGGCGCGAGGCGTCGTGAAATAAGATTACGCGGACAAGGAGGAGGTATATTACAAGAACTGATGACTGGGCTAGTTGGTGAACGTTGGGAAGCATTGCATAAGGCGCAAAAGACGACGGGCATAAGGATGAAGACACATACACAGGAGTCCGTGTGTGTGTCTTCCCCGTGTCCGTTGTCTTTTTTTTTTTCCGCCTTACACCATGCATGCTTTCAAGAAAGGGTACCTACACTCACTTCTGTCTTGCACATCACCGACGTTTCAAGACCACATGACACCAGACAAATTATTGATCTTGCCGTCATCTTGATTCCAGGCTCAGTGTAATTGAAAACAACTCTGGTAAATTGTGTCGTGAGAACTCGTAGTCACGGAACAAGAATACAGTTTTTGGAGCGATCCTATGTATGTAGTTCCAAGCGCTGTATTTTTTTAATAATTTTTTTAACAGCTAGCCCAGCTGTGTCTTGTAGTGGTTTTTAGACGTGTCTTGACCAGTGGCGTTTTTCACTATCCGCAGGGGGTCGGCTGTGCTCGTTCTCGCCGTGCGTGGAGCAAGTGCAGCGCACCTGCCTGGCGCTCAGAGACCGAGGCTTCGTGGACATCACCACCTGGGAGTGCCTGGAAAGGCCCTACGAGGTCAAGCAGGTCACGATGACCGATCTTCGCAAACCCGCACCCTCGGGGGCATTCCGGAAACAGAAGAAATCCAAGAAGGTACACAAGGGACGGGACATCGTCTAAACGCGTGACCCTTAAGACCTTTTCACATATACATCGCAGCGCTGGAAATAGCGCTGACCTTGCTGACGCAGCCCCGACTTCGACCTGTTAGTGACACACTACTGATACCGAGCTGGGTTAGTGCTAGTTAGCTTTAATTCAGCTCTGCATCAACGCTGTTCCTAGCGTAGACTCAGCGCTGCGATGTGTGTGAACTGGCTTTACCTGCGGGGTTCTAAAGAAAGCTTGGGCCGCAGCACCATTATACCGAGGTGACATTTCTGTGCTGCCATGGTAGCAGGGCACCTCATCATACTCCGTTTCACGTCCCAATGAACGGCAGCGGACTCTGCGAGCAATCTGAGCTAGTCCAATGTCGTGTGAGTGACACATGACCTTCGGTCACATGCTCAAAGAACTGGATTGGTATAGGATTGCTCATAGCGTGGACTACGGTCCATCGTAAGGTGAAAGGGATATAGAATAGACTTTGTAGAAAGTATGTGCAAGGATATACTCAAACCCATACTGACGACTTCACGTCAGCGAGGTGGCGCTGGCTGTGCTACAGCGCATGTCCACACGTTCCGCCTCTCGGAGAAACGGGTTCACTGCGCACGCTCATTTCTCGCAGTGCTCCCCCGTATGCAAACGATTATAAGCGATTGCCCGCTTGCTGGACTCGCTGGCTTCAGGGGTATTCAGGCTTTTCTAAGGGGACATGGTTGAGGTTTTTGATTTTCGAGAACTCCGTCATGCTGATGATTTTCGTCATGCGCATGACGTTGGTCACGCGACATCATCAGTGTGACGTCGCCACGTTGCACGAAATACGTGCCCACGTCACCTGACTTCAAATGACACCCCAACGTGAGAACCTGATGTCTCGTGACACCAACCACATGACCACGTAACGCGACACCAAGCCACGTGACACTTATGTATGACGCCGCGTCCAATGTTGTGATGTCACGTGACACCGTTACATCGCGTGACCAGGTGACAACCGTGCCAAAGGATATGTAATGCTATCGCATTTTATCTTCGGCAACAACCAAGGAGACGGCGTAGTATTTTTTATGTATTTTTATGTCTTTTTAAAGAGCCTAATATTATACCCAACATGGCCTTCATCAGTCTACAAAGCGGTCGGCTTTTGCATTTATTTTTATTACAGGGGACGGCAGTCAGTGGCATCGCCTGCGGAGGAACCACCCGTCGTTGCCACGGACGACGCTGTCGTTGAAGCCGGGGACGACAACGAGGCAGTGGACGAAGTTGCCGAGGAAGCGACCGAGGAGACGACAAGACCCCCAAGCGTGCCTTCTCGTCGGTGAGCCCCGAGTCTGACGGCGGCATCTGCTTCCAGGCGGCGATACCCTCGCTCCAGATACCGGGACACACGGGGTACCTCACCTTTGCCACGCTCCTGGCGTCCTAGGCGAAAATCTCCTTCACACTGTTCCAATAAAAACCCTCTGGCCAGTGGCATTCTCTTTCTCAGCGTTTATTGTTTTTTGCGGAGACCCCCTAGGAGACGACGCTTGCACATTACGTCATGGTTGGCGTTAGGGTGACTGTATAGGTTCCGCTCGCGGAGCAGAATATTGTAGTGGTCTCCAATTTTAGTTCTCTAAGTTGGGGGGTAAGCGACCGTCGTTCTTGCAGGAGACGCGACGGGCGCCGACTCTCGTAAGAAAAAACGTTCAGCTTCTCGCAGAGCAATATAAATGTCCTCCTAATAGATATCGCCAGTGTATTCTCTCGTTTTAAGTGGTGACAAGTCACCTTCTCTGGCAGGAATGGGAGATTGGAGATTTGGTGGGGTGTTGCGGTGAGATTACATGTGTTGTGTCATTTGAAAAGTTGCGAACTTTTCAAATTCGAACCTTGCGAGGTTCGAACCTTTCGAACCCGAACTTCGAAAGGTTCGCGGCATCCCTAATAGGAACTCTGTCCTGGAGGTGGCAGAGTCACGGTTTCTTGACGTAGCACTCGACAAACCATCCCAAATAGCAACATCAAAGGCCTGTTGGCTGTGGCTCAGTTTCCTTCAGGATGGCCCTGACATGAGAAAACAGAGTTCCCGTGTTTCGAGCAAGTTTGGCGAACACTGTACGTCTTGATAAGATAACATA
Organism: Ixodes ricinus; assembly: GCA_037355805.1. Classification (NCBI taxonomy): domain Eukaryota; kingdom Metazoa; phylum Arthropoda; class Arachnida; order Ixodida; family Ixodidae; genus Ixodes; species Ixodes ricinus. The sequence goes on from JAZHYW010020218.1 coordinate 11,738, forward strand.
TATCTAATCTAAAATGCACCTACTCTAATTTAATCTGAAGTGCACTACGGTTCTTGATGTGAAAACGAGTATAGTCGAGCTATCTCGGTTTTACTTTTAATAAACGTATTTACTACTAGTAGTGGTTACAAGCGTACACAACACTCTCATCAAACGGAAATCTGATCCAGTTTTATTGGCATTGGCCGTAGTCTCCGTTCTACTGGCAAGGGAAGTGTCCCCCAAATATAGGTCGTACGCGCGAACCACGACGGGTGTTTTTTCCTCGTCGTTGTCTTGTTTTTATTAAAGAGCTTTTTTAAAGTAAATGCTGAGTTCTTATTGCCCGTACAATTAAAAGCGACGACCGAGAGACTAGGAGACGGACGTAGTTGTAGGGGATGGTTTTAGCGGACCTCAAGATGGCACACAACGCATGAGGACGATACGCCGTCGCCCACCGGGAGCCAACAGGGAGGTAAGTGGGCGGGGATATAAACGAGGCGACTGGCAGGGGCCCGCCAGATCTCCATTACCGAAAATTACGGGGGACTTTGTCATACGCAAGCCGCAAAAGACCGCCGCGCCGCCACACCATAGCTACACCAGAGGCTACACCTTCGCTTCTTTGGGTGTTTTCTTTTCTTCTTTATTTTCTCCGGAGCCACCGCGAGAAGCCGATAAAAATAAAAATAGAAAGGCGACAATTTTGCGTCCATCGCGAACAACAAACTCCCCTTCAATCCAATCAACAACACCCTTCCCCCTTTCCGAGGTACCCTCACCCCACCGTAGGGCGCGTTTAAAAGAAGGACGAGAAATGTAGTAATCAACAACATCCCCTACGACTTTGCCATCTCTAACCTCTAAACTCGCAACGAAAAAAAAAAAAAAAAAGCAAGCAAGACAAAGGCAGGCGCAAGCGTTACAGTACCGGGTTCAAACACACACAAAAGGAAAAGACCCCTAGAAACCTACAGCAGAAGCGGCGGCAGTATCACATTAGTACTACCACCAGGGCTACCACCAGCAGGCCTAGTTGGTGGTGGTGCCTTGTTGCAGTGGACCGGCGATTAGCCCGGATTGCGTCGGCTAGTAGCCGATGTCCGAAGCCAACAGAAGAGCGAACAAGAAAGCAAGCGGCCCAAAAGGCCCTGGGGCGACCCGTCTATCGCACGGCGGCGGCGAGGCGCCAGCACCAGCGTGGACCCGGATCTGCCGTCGCCGGCGTCCACTCCGCTGAGGCGGCCTTGACTCCCGGAAACCGGTGCCGACGTCGTCCCCCCTCCGGGACAACCCCCTCCGTCCCCCCCGGTCCCCCCTCAGCGGCCCGAACGAGCCAAGGGGGTCAATAATCGGCTTCTGTTGCGCTTCTCTCGTCGTCCCCGACGCCGCCGCGGCTTGTTCGTCGGTTCCGATGCAGGGGGCGAAGGCAGGTCGGGTCTATTTGGCAACTCTGTTGGCAAATTAAAAAGAACACTGGAGCTCTTTCTTTCTTTAAAGTTTTTTTAACGTAGGTTACGTTGTTCGGTAAAAAAAAAGGGGGGGGGGTCATTTTGGACCAAAACAAAATGTTACGTCATAAACGTAAAGTAACGTCACGGAGAAACGTAGCGTGACGGACGTTCCTTTGTAACGTCCGCGGACAACATGAGTTGTAGCAGTTCTTCGCGTTTCCTCTTTGGTGCCAATCCTCCAAGATGCTCCGATCCAAACTAGGGCTGGAACGAGAAGTTTAGTTCCCGTGCTTCTTTGAACTCTCACAAATCGGGAGATAAAGCGGCTAGTTGGGACCGCAAACCCAGAAAAAGTGGAATCAGGCGTGGCAGCTCATATTGAGGATTTTCGTAAACCGCGTTTCTTGCTCCGTTAATCCCTCCGCAACGAAGAAGCCGCTACTGTGCCTGCGCGCCTGTGGCCTTGACTGTAGAGTTCCGGGTATCGTAGCGGGTTGCGGAGAGCTTTGCGGGATGGCGAAAACGATCCACGAAAATTCCCTATTTTCCGCGGGAGTAGATGTAAAGAGTTTTCGTAGACCGCGTTTCCCCCTCCGCTAAGCCCTCCGGTACAAAGAAGCCACTACTGCGCATGCGCGCCGATGGCCTTGACTGTAGAGTTCCGGGCATCGTAGCGGGTTGCGGAGAGCTTTGCGGGATGGCGAAAACGATCCACGAAAACTCCTATTTTCCGCGGGAGTAGATGTAAGGAGCTTTCATGACCGCGTTTCCTCCGCTAAGCCCTCTGGTACAAAGAAGCCACTACTGCGCCTGCGCGCCGATGAGCCTTGACTGTAGAGTTCCGGGTATCGCAGCGGGTTGCGCAGGGCGTTGCGGGACGGCGAAAACGATCTACGAAAACTCCCTAATGGGGACTTTGAGGAGATCGGTTCGATAACCCAGATGAGACACCCGTTACTGCGCTGAAGCCTTTGCGCATGCATCGTTCGTTATCGGTGATATCGGAACGATCTACTAAAACTCCCAACCATATCCCTTACATTTTCCCGCTAAATTCAGCGGGAAAGTTTATGACGTCACGTGACGCGACGCAGGTAAAAAGAAGAAACGAAGCTGCAACCAGTCGGCAGCTCAGGATCCATGACTCGTCACGTAAAGAATCTCGCGACGTCAAAGCGAGACACGGTAGCGAAAGGCCGTCCGGTTCCCTCTGCCGCCCGCTTTCGCCCGCTGCCGCCCGCTTTCGCGTCTCAAGCTCCCGATTCTCGTGATGCATCGGACAAGTATCGGCATATATTTGTTGAAACTTTTAACCAATATCCACTGATACAATGTACGCTGATACTTAAAAGCCGTTGATGGGGCTGAACTTCATCTTCAAATAACATTGTCACCCTCATAAGGGCAGCCTGGTCAACACCACCTGTACACGTAATCACCTCAGAAAGCGTAGCAAAAATAGGTCCGGCTTTTCGCGGAGTTTACTCCTTTATATAGTGAATTAAGATATCGTTTTGCGAATTTTAGTTTTGCTTCCGTTATTTTATCAAGACGTACACGTTTCGAACGTGAAAAGCACAGTTTCTTCCTCCGACAGCTACATCTTGTAAGGACGACTTCGTGCAGAGCATGAGTAATGCGCAAAACTTGATTTTTTCTTTGATGCGGGAACGAGTATAGAATAGTCAAAGCCCACGTATTGCAGCTTTTGCGTCATCGCAGGGAGAACGAGTGCAGACCAACGTTACTAGATTACCTCACTTGTAAAACTCCCGACAAGAGTGGTAACTCCCCCCCCCCTCACACACACACACATACACCGCAATCCCTTCAGCCCGGCTAACGCAGAGCCGTATATTGGGAGAGTTTGGCACAATGGGCGGAGCAAAGGCCGCCGCCAGCGCCGAATACTGCCCACGCGGTTAGAGCGTAAACTAAAAGGGTGACACAGCTTCGACCAATCAGCAGACCGAAACGTCACAATATTTAAAAAACGACATTTAAAGCGTGAAATAGAAGCGTTCAATCTCGGCCTCTCGGTGACAGTTTGCTCTGGGCCGGCTTGGTAGAACAGCGTCTTAGCTGAGACTGGCTGAGAGAAAACAGTATAAAGGCTGGAGCGCGCGAGCGTCTCGAGACGCGGATTCAGTCCCGCTCGACTCGTGCGCTGGCTTTGACAGTGGTTTCTTTCCCCGTCTCAGCTGAGACGCTGTTTCTAGCAAGTCGGCCCTGGTTTGGAGCTCACGTTCGTTCATTCTGCCGTTGATTATGAACGCGACGAAAACCTCACACGCGCCAAGTTATCAGTCACCGAGAATTATACCGTTTCACTCTAGCGACGCTAAAACGGATTATATTAGCCGTGTCACATATTTAGAGCTCAGGACCCCCGCTAGGGGCTGTTTAGAGGCCTGTGGTTGGCCCCGAGATGCTCGCCTATTCAAACCAATGTATGGCCAAACTCTCCCAATAAACGGCTCTGGGCATCCGTCGTTTGAAGCGCCATCTACATTTTCGTGTCAAAACTGTGTGTTCCATAGACAACGTTACTAGAACAACTCAGGTGGGAAACTGCCATAGAGCCTGCTTTGATAAAAGTGGCTATACGAGTACAAAGTCTCGAGCACGGTCCGTACTCGGGAACCGAACTAATGGCGACTGCAACGCCGCCATTTCTCTCGCGGCAGCCACTCCGGGAACTGCACATCTGCCAGTATCGGTTCAGGTCGCAGTTGCGCAGGGCCGGTGGCAGCCATCTCGCAGTGCCATTTCCCAGTAGCAATATAAATTAACTTTCACAAGTCAAGAAGGCAGGAGCGCTCCTCCACAAGCGTGATGCGCCAGTTTCAAATCCATCGCGCGTCGAAAGAATAGTCCACTGGAAACACCTTGTTCCGCTTCAATGGATAGATATTGGCTGCAGAGTGATGCCAACTTGTCTCCGACCCCCACTTGTCTAAGAAAGCGACCTCTGTATGCATCGGACGGGGAACCGAGCCCCTGAAAGTGGACTTTGTATCCATCGGAAGGGGAACCTAACCCCCCAAAGTCGTATTTGTTTCCATCCGAGGGGAAAAACTCTAATCTCCCTCTCGTGGCTTCCACAACGCTAACTCAAAATCGAAAGATAAAGCAAATATTCACAGGAAGACAAAACCCTCTCCCGCACTGGCCACGACGTCACGGAAACGATGGGACGCTATTGGATGCGGAGGTGGCGGAGGGATATATGAATCCCTTTGTGGGGCATTTGCCGCTACCTTCTTAACCTGTAACCTACTATAGTCGCTAAAGGGTGGCGCTGTTATCGTATTTAGTTTGATCTCAGTGGACGCGAAGGTTCCGGTTCCAAGCGTGAGTTTCCCAACTGAGTGTTTTAGTAACCTTGTCCATGCATAGAGTACGGTGAAACGCTGCATCCGAGACGCTGAGCTTCGAAACACACATATTCCATGGAGAACACACTGCAGTTACCATAGCAGCCGTTCCCCAGAAACGGTGGCGCGTCGAACGACGGGAGGTGGAGGGGGCGATGGTACGTGTACTGCTCGTGCAAGCAGCGTCTATGGGCATTTCCGCAACTGACCTAATCTAGCAACGTTGGTGCAGATATCAGCGTGAACACGTGCGCCGCGTCAGCGTACGGCCGTGTTTCGTGTCCATTCATTGCGCCTGAGGACGTTCGGCGTCGTGTCCAATAGACGTTTCCGAAAAATCCCACAACGCCCTCGTCGATCCCACATTTCAAGGCACGCCGCTGGGAATCGTGGGGCCGTTCTGAAGTTGAGCACCCCGTACATCCTGAAAGTAGCTCGATTGCTTCTCTCTTACCACTGCGAATTCAGAAAAAAAAAAAGAAGAGAGAGAGAGAAAACGCATGTCAAAGTCTATACGTATACCTGGTTTGTTACCGTCCTGTTTTCTTTACGTTCGGAATTCGCGAAAATCCTAAACACGTGCATCAGAATAGCTTTAGTGCGTCGAAAAGACGACATGGGAGTTGCCGTGTATTTCGCAGATATGGTCTATTGCCGAGTTGTCGCCGTGGATCAGTTTAGCTGGAGGTATAGTAGCGGGCTGTTTACAGGCTTCGATTACTCGAGTTGGTGTTGGTCTGGTGCGCTACGGTTGTACATGGCGTTCTCCGCTGGCCTCCTTTCCGAAGCCAACAGAGGGTCATTCTATGGCAACGGTGCTTTTCAGGGATGGCCGGAGGCGAAGCAGGGACCTCGCCATAACAGAGCTAATTGAGCCTCACGAGTGTAGCGACACCAGGGAAAGATAGAACCTATACGCCGCCAATAGACTCCAATAGGTGCCGGTGGAATGCCACATTTCACCAGTGACGTGTCGAAAATGGCGGTTACGGGATGAGAGCTGCAGTCTGCTATCGTAACCCGGTGGCTCTGCTGCAGTCGACCATCTGGTCACATCACAGGCGCCGTTCCCAGTCAAGAGTCGCTTCTTCATGACAAACAATAACTCTCTTTAATTGCATCCATTGCCACATAATAGGAGATGTATCTGTACACACAGCAAAGCGGTGCCCAGGCGCAGTGATCACCAGAAGCCCGGTGGGGTGCTCACCGAGCGGCCCGACCATCGCGGTGGAGGCACTCGCAAGAAAAGCGCGGGGAGGCACAAATAGCCGCGGATCGATTCAAATAAATATACGCTCTCTGGATTACGCGATGGATTTGCCGAAAGAAACCTCGGTCACTGGGTCCGTTATCCGTGAGATCTGTCCATGTAATACAGGTGCGGGCGTTCTTGTTTGGTCAATGAAGCTGCGAGCCTTGCGCACTCGCGGTGGTGGTGGCGGGGGCAGTGACGATGATGATAGTAATGAGGGTGAGGGGTGGTGTTTGTTCGTTTTTTTTTCTCGTTCTTATGTACACTAACTTGCCACGACGTCGTCGGCAGGGATTGGTATCAAAAGACTGCCCGGGGGACGTAATACTGAAACTTATGTACACACAAACACACGTACAAAACCCAAATTTCGCATTTCTGTCTCAATTTCGCGAACTGGGCATCAGTAACATATCTGGGCTAAGATGCGTCACTTTTCGTCGACGAAGACACTTTTGTTTTTGTTTTTTTTCTTGTTTTTGTTTTTTAAACAAACTAACAAACAGTAGGGGACAAGGCACTGGTTTACTTTGATTGTTTGGTGCTGCGTAGGTGGTTGTTTTGGACGCGGCTACAATTGATGCTTTTTCTGTAGTGAAAGTAAAAAACTAAACTACACACTGTGCATTGAAGCTAATGAAAAAAAAATAGTATAAGAACAAACACTAAAACCGAACGAAAAATCGCTTGCCATAACGATTTTGTTTTTATATTTTACTTTCGTTTCTTCCTTGTATTTGTAGTCAAGAAGCGGTTTTGTATTCAGCCTGTTCGTTTTAAT
>JAZHYW010020223.1:0-15819 GCA_037355805.1 Ixodes ricinus
GCAATAAGCGAACTCGAACTATTTTCTATCTATCAGATTCAAAAGCAGTCCAACTGTACGTAAGGTGGCAGTAGCACCAGACAACAAAACCGCAACCTGTTTTTCGATCTAAAACGCATTCCATCTCTCTTTTGGAGAAGTGCTCGTGTGACTAGGAGGAAGGGGTGGGGGGGGTGTAGGGGAGGGAATCGCGAGCCGCAGCTTAACACGCAAAGAGCCGCATGCGGCTCGGGAGCCGCATGCGGCTCGGGAGCCGCAGCTTGGCCACCCCTGTGCTAGAACCTCACGCAACGCGTCTGGGACTTCCGCATTTCGCCGGTGGCGCACTGTAAGTGCCGTCACCCGGGGTGCTTTCGCGTCGCAGCACTATCGCCCGGTCACCAACTGTGGCTTGCACGCGGCGCGAGCATGTCGATGCTAGGAGCAGCAGCAAGCTGCTTGCGCGCGAGCCAGCCGAGCAAGCCCACGGTGTCTTCTCCTCCTGGCATGCAGTTTTTGTTGTTTGTTATGTGTGTCGTAATTTTATAATTAGCAGTACTTATAGCAAAAGAGCGCGACATACGAGACAGAAGAACACCCAATTGAAGGTTGCTACTACATCTTATACAATCTTGTGCGCAGCAAGGACGAGGACAAAAGAGAACAGGACAGAACAAGGCGCAACTTTCAACTGAGTTTTATTGAATACGTGTTCCGGTATTTATAGTCTCAACCATCGTCACAATGACAACAAACAAAACGACAAAAGCAAAGAAAAAGCACCATCATAAAGCATAATTGGAAAAATAACACTATCTCGTTCTCAGGAAAAACAATTCCTTCTCCGATAACGCAATCGATGGCATAGCAACACACGTCTCCTGAATAATTAATATGCTGCGGCTTCTACGATTTCGCGTGTTAACGCTGAACTGCATTTCCCAATTTTTACGCATCCATCCAACAGTGGGGTATAACGGCATGTCTGCAATGCAAGTCAAGAAAGCCACCATTCTTTTTTTTCACGTTGTTATTGTGCTCGCGAAGCCGATCATTTAGGCAGCACCCCGTCTGCCGACCTAGTGCCTGCCACAGGACAACGGAATGCAATAAACCACACCATCTGTACAGTCGGCAAATTTCGTTCTGTGCTTCTTTTTCACATCCGTGTTTGGCACGCACGCCAGGCTTTGATAGTTTGCACAGGTCCGTGAGCTTATTGGGCGCAGAAAACACTACCTTCACATTTGATCGCATTGCTACTTTCTTTAAATTGTGCGACACTCGGTGTATATACGGTATCACAACAACTTCTCCCATTGTTTTCCACGAGGCAGCGCTTTCTTAGAAGGCCCTCCACGACCGCAACAGGGATGTGTTTAGGGTACCCAGCTGCGAGCAAGTGCAAAAACTTGCTGATCAAAACTACTGGGGATCAAATGCTCACAGGACTTTTTGAGTGCATTGGTGAAACACAGGTTAACAACACTTCTTTTGACTAGCTTGGAGTGGCCTGAATCAAACGGAAGTAACGGCTTACTCGCACGTGGCTCATAACACTACAGATGTGGTCGTCGAGAAATAAAAATCTGATGTCAAGAAAGCTAGTAGTGTTGTCCACAGGTATCTCATGTGTGACCTCGAGTGTGCCAAAACATTCCTTAAAAGTGGTCAGGGTTTTGACAGTCTCTGCTTCAAAAGCGTTTGTGTCAGATGCAATGAAAACTAAAAAAATCATCTACGTACCTAAAAAAATTTTTACCTCTGATCCCTGAAGCCGGCTGTTAAGAGTACTGTCAAGTTGTGCTAAATATAAATCGCTTAAAACAGGCGCAATACACGAGCCGACGCATATTCCCTGTTTTTGCAAGTAAGGCTTGCCTCCCCACTGAATAAAAGTTGTTCGAAGATTAAAAACTGAGTAATTCTAAAAAACCACTGTTTGACATCCCTAGCTCATTTTGAAAGGCAAACAACTTCAATCTTGTCGATGCACTCCTCTACACACGACAGCAAGCCGGAATGAGGGAGGAAGTAGATAAAGGTCTTTCACATCGACCGAAAACGCCCTCAGAGCGTTTCCTTTATAGTTTTTACGGTCTAAAACTTCTTCAGAGCATCTGACGAGGAAAGGGTCGTCAACGTGTAGCATATTAAGTTTCTCTTTAAGATATAGTGCGATTGAGTTGTGCCATGTGCCTCTTTCGGAAATTATTACGCGTAAAGGCATTTCTAGTTTGTGGGTTTTGGCACTGAAGAAAAATACGTAGTACAAATATATAGTTCATAATATATTGCCGCGAGCGCAGCTCACCAAGAAGGCAGAGCGCTCGTGGCCTAACGGTTATCGCGAGTGCGTTCCACGCAGAAAGCCAGGGTTCAATTCCTGGCCACGGGGACGCATTTTTGTTGACTCTAACGTAATGTTCTGGTAAATTCGAGAACCGTGTTGCCTGTTCAAGGACAGAATGTTCTACACGCCAAACCTTGCCGATTATTCAAGAAGTCCACGCCGTGTACATAAGGGGCTCCGCGTGGCGAGCCGCAGTCAGTTTCGCCCCAGCGTTCAGCCCTGCTGTCACGCCGACCTCGACGTCCGCGACGCTCTGTTCTCTTCTGTTCCATTTTTATTTTTGGGCACAGGTTCGCCCCATTAAGCGTTTAGTTTCTTCAGTTATTACCGCCTCATCAATTGTCATTCGTGACAATATGAGCACATCCCTACGTACACTCCCAGAGCTCATCCATTAGCCTCTCTTGTTCATCAGGCTCGTATGTCCTCGCTGCGAATGCCATAATACAGGTCTACTAACTCGCGCACTCAGCAAACATTTTTCTTAATTGTAGTAACTTGAGCTTTGAATAATACGCCTCTGTGCGGATTTCTGGTCCTATCTGTTCAGCGCACTTAATTATCGCTTTGTGCATCGGATGCCCAGCGATATTTCTTCAGCGCTGTCATTAATTATCGCTTTGTGTATCGCAAGGGCGAAACGAGACTTGAAACATTTCGTGCACAGAAGACCTGTAGTGCTTGATGATGTGTCACCGGAACCACGCGGAGGCTCCGGTGAACAACGTGGCACATGCGGTTTCTGAGAAATGGTGAAACGTCATGGACGCAAAATAAAACTTGTTTATTGGCACAACCATACTCTTCATGAAAAAAAATTCTGCAACATATCAACACGGATGTTTCGGTTTTTATAAGCAATGCGCATGTTTTCGTGCAAGGTTATCAGTCGAGTTTTATAAAAAAAGCGAAAAATTGCTCGCTGACACTCTCTTTGGTAACCACCAATATGCCGGGCGTATCAATTCCGGAGCGGAATAAATTCATCCCCCTGTCTGAGCAGGGCTTATTGCGAAGAGCTATAGCCAGGTTAAGCGGCCGCCCGGTGCCGACTACCATTAGGATTTTGCAAGAGTTCCGTTATGAACGGCCTATCGAAAACTTTCGGCGTTGCTCAAGACCAAAGGTTACGACGGACGATGAAGTCAGAATGATCGTGGCTGCTACAGTAGACGACCCAACGCTGACGGCTAAAGAAATACGCAGTAAACAGGGCCTTACATTGAGTGTTTCAACAATACATGAACGGCTGCACGAAGCTGGCCTGCGCAGCCGCATGCCTCAGCACGCGGCTGCGCATGCCAGCTTCGGCTTTTAGCAGCTGCCAGAAAGCCGATGCTTTCGGCTGAGAACAGGCACAAATGGCTGTTGTTCGCGCCAGAACATTCATCGTGGACAGCGACCGATTGGCAGAACATGGTGTTCACAGATGAATCTGCGTTCACAACGCGCTGAAACAAGCGTCAGCGGACCTGGCGAGCCGACCAGAGCAGGTAAGAGTTTGGGCGAATCATCAAAGAATTGCACAATTGTGTTGAGAATGCTAGGCGATTGATTATCAGTTTACTCAGTCTTAAAAACGGAGAATCCAGCACGTGCTTTTATTTTAGATCCTTGACAAACACAATTATTACTGAGCACCAGTATTCCCATTACCCCCAAGTGTTAGAAGACCGGGGGTAATGGTTCTCCGTGCACCTACTTGGAGACGAGATATACTGGCATAATTTTTAGCTCCAGGATTGCACTCTATTTTTATAGATTCCATGCTTTCTGTCTTCAATGGCTTTTTTGTATTCTTCGGCATGCCTACTTGTATTGTTTTATTGAACGCCGCGTAGCGCACCTAAATGTGCAAAGAAAGGAAACCATGCCCGGAGGAAAAAGCATAACCGAACCCAAAAAATGCAGCATGTGCCATAGAATATCTAACCAGCGGCTGCAATGATGCAGTGATGACTATAATTTATTGTAACGTAAGAATGCAGCTTCCCCAATACCTATAGGTGAAGTTTCAAATTGAAGTGTCGACTGCCACCTAGCTACCCAGCAGGCTGTTTGATTTACTTCTAATGTTGTATTACGTGGGCAAGACCACAGTTTGACTTTTGAAGAGTGCAATGCTGTCATTAATTTCAAAGTTTCACTTGTGCGTTTAGTCTGTTACTCTTTTCACCTAAACTCAGTGATGTGATTGCTGCACAATTTACGCCGAAGTGCTCCCTGCTATATCCAGCTACATTTTACTGATATTTAAGGAAGTCAGGCCGACAGTGCGACAAAAGCTAGCAACTTTTACTTGTATCAATTCTGAAAGCTCAGGCCCAATGGTTACGGTAGGCATGTTCAAATGAATTTTCGAAAACATTTGGTTATCGCTTCGATTAATGTATTGTTCAATTTGATGTTCGCATCCAACACTGAGCGTTTTCGGAAGTTTTGTAATGTCTACCTTTGTTCGTTATCCATGCGAGCATGTTAGCTAGCTCAGTTAAATGAGCTCTTTGTTGCTTGCCCTTAATTGTAGTGACATTTAAGCCAATGGTGACTTAAATATTGCTTGTCCGCAATTCACACAGGTGGATTGCGGACAGGAGACATTTATGAGATAGACATAGCAATTTTGTGCATCTCACTTCGCTGCAGTGCGCCACTTGCCGAGGGGAAAAGCACTCCTCCAGATAGCATGTGCATACATACATCGGATACTTGAATATTTAAAAAAAGAGCATATACTCTCAGAAAAAAGGAGCCAAATGAGCTATAAAGGGTTCTTTTCGCTAACAAAGAACCGATTTCGGGGAAGATCCCTATGAAGCGTGCTTTCTCGGCAAAAAGCACCTCATGTAAAAAAAAAGATAGACATGCAGGACGAGTTTCCGGGTTGGGAAAGAGCGAAAAGGGTGCTTGTTGCGGCCAGGAAAGAGAGAAAGCGATCTTCGGAAAACGAAGGTCACTTAAGTCTTCTACCAGATAAGGGGACACAATGACCAGCGTCGAAAGGCTTTGCACACAAGAAATTGGGTGTGCTCCTCTGAGGAAAGGAAGCTGCCCGTGTGAGCTGTCAAGTCCTTGAAAGCTAAGAGGGGTGGAACGTCGTAGTTATTTACCAGGTCGCATGCAATTTGAGGCCTAGATAATCTTCGCCTCCGACCACCGATGAAACAGGCTTCGATGCCTGTTTCATCTGTGTTAACATTAGCGTTCGTTTGCAAATGTAACTGTTCGCCGTGTTTTATTTAGTAAGAAATATTAGTATAGAGCTAATCTTTGGTGCTCATTTTTATAAACTTCAATGAATTAACGTTTATTTGAATAAATTTGTACCTGCGGAACTCGAGCGTGTACTTTATTTTCCCGAAAAACTGCATACAAATTTGCAAAGGCGCAAAAATCCGATGGATGAGCAGCACACAAAAGAGAGTGCGTGTGGCAGACTTGAACACGTTACTGAAAAATAGTAAGGAATTACATTTACAATTACTCAAGGCTAAATTGTACTTAACTACAATTACAGTTACCCTCCAATAGAAGTAAGTGACTCATTACGCCAAAAAGTAATCTGTTACTTTTGTGGCGTTACATTCAACATTATTTTCCTAAAGTAAGAAACAAAGGGAAGAGGGTTATTCAAGTCCTTATTGTTGCCGCCTGTTCCATTTATTGACCTTGAGTATTTTGGGCAACAGCTGGCTCTCCAAAATGTCGTCAGACATTTGGCGTTATTTCTTACTGAAGATCTCGATTGCTACGCTGAACACCCTTTGAACTGAGGTACTGGATGGGAGTGCCATTATGTTGCTCCTGAATGAACGCCTTATGCTCTGCATTAAGCTTCTTCAGCGAAGCAATGGAAGTTCTATTTACCTCGAAGATAGAGCAAAGCTTCGTCGGTGCAGCCGTTGCCTGATATTCGAGAGTTTTAGTAAATCGTTCCGATACCCCCGATAACGGTACCCTATAACGATATGATGCATGCGCACAGGCGGCAGCGGAGAATCGGATATCGTTATCGGAGTCAACGGGACGATCTACTAACTATTTATTGTCGAAATCGCGAAGCTGTAGAAGTCGTCATACAACTAGCCAAAAATAAAATAAGAATTGATTTGTGTGCATTTTACTATACCGGCATATATTGCCAGACAATAGCAAAACATAATTGGTACCAGTAAGGTGGTCATTAAATAATAAATAAGGTTTGGCTTGGTATTCTTCTTCCTTTGGTTCTGAACAGGTCGAGTCTCGGTTGAGGCGTTGGTGAATAAGAAAATGTTTCAAATATATAAATATAAGTAATAGAAAAAAATAAAAGAAACACCAGGACATTTATAACAGCACTTAATTAGGACGGGTGTAGGAAAAAATGTCCCAGGAAAAAACGCCCCAGGTGGAAAGGATTTTTTATCTCTGGGCTCCCCTGATCCTCATGGCCTTCGAACGGTCCGGTCATATGTCCTTGGGGAAAAAGGCACCGTGTGGAAAGTAGGAAAAAATTGCCCCCACAAACAAGGAAATATAACGATTCCGCGAGGTAAACATCAGCGACACTGTTAGCGCAAACACGACATCGGCGTATTTTCACATTTTACTTAAAGAGTATCAGTGGGAACAAAATTTTACCGTCTGCATTATATCCCCAAATAAGCACTTTCAGTACCTATAATAACTGTGAAGACAATTAACCTTTCGTTTCTATGAAAAAAAGATTAGAAAAAACTAGCGATCGCTTGTTCGTGCTAGGAGTCGCGCTTTTTACCTGTTTGGAAATGGTACACAAGTACCTTTCAAATTTCCCCAAAGACAATAATTGGTTTTGGCTAGAAGTCTTATAAATGTTTATTTCACAATTAAAAACAAACAAAAACAGTTGAAATGCAATGTTACAAAATCAGGAATGAAATGACAGACCCTAGATTCATACACAGAAGTCAAAAGCGGATCGTACGGCAGTCGAAAAAATGTCCCCTTGGGGACATCTTTTCTTACTTTCCACCAGGGGCCTTTTTTTCCGGGGACATTTTTTCCCGTGGACGTTTCTTCCGGAACCCAATTAGAACGTCGGTTAAAACAAGGAAATGTAAACGCACGTTTGCCGTGTGTACCTTTCTTGACGCCGTTCAACAACGCACGGAGCACGGACCGATTACAGTTTACTCCGGTGTTCTCCAGATAGACGTCCGCTGATGCCACGGGCAGCGAAGGGCAGAGAACTAAGCTACACAATGGCCCCACTCATGAGTTTCATTCCTTCCTCAAGCCCAGAATCGCAAGTGTGCCCACCCTTATGTTTTATTTGTAAAAATCTCTGCTTGAGATAAGATGCGTCCTGCGTACAAGCAGCAACAAAAAATAAAAGAGAAAGAAAAAGGAAGACAATTATTATTTTCGAAGTGCTCGCAAAAAGCTGACTCACAAAAAGGGTGACTGAGATGCAGATAACCTGGCTGAAATTCACAAAGTGTGCCAAGCCAACCCTAGAAGTTGGAACTCAAAAAAGTAAGTAGCTTTTAAAACAGGGTCATATAAGGTCAACGAAGCAGAAAAAAATACATCCTGCTTTCTAAGAGAAGATAAAGTGTGCAGCAGCGAACGAGGATGCTTGTGGCATTAACACCTTCTGATATTATCACATCTCTTTTAGTGAATTTTGGGGTAGACGGAGCGTTGTCTCGTGTTGTGACATTATGAAAATGGTCGTAGCCACTATAACCGAGAAGGAAATTCTCCTACATCTTGTCTGTGCACTTACCGCTCCGAGCTTCTCGAAGAGGCACAAAATCACTTGGTGTCCTCCTCTCCCGGTCTTCGATCGCAAAAACGAAAACAAAACAAAACGAAGGGTCTAAAAAAGCGGATATAGCTTGCCCCTACTTCTTTTTTTTTTTCTTTGTAGAAATATTTATTTGGGTCTTTTGACATTGTTGTTAGGGTGTAAAAAAATAGATTCAGGGGCTTGGTGTTGTAAAGAAAGGGGTCCAAAGAAAGGCTTTGGGGAACTGAAGAGTGCCAAGCCTCCCTTTGCGCTAAACAATGCGCGTGACAGTGTCACTGCGCTCGGGTCTACCAAAATAAAAACAACCATTTTTATAGAACGGAAAAGGGGGGGGGGTGTAAAAAAATGTAATGGATTGCAAGGAATCCGTTGAGTAAATAAGCAAGAGAATTACTTTAGAATTACTCTAGGAAATATGTAATTATTCCGTTACTGAATTAGCGATAAATGTAAGGGATTACAAGTAATTCCCCTAATTGTAACTGATTGCGTACAACTCTGGCGTGTGGTGCTGTATGAGTGCTAGGGTGATTAAGCGGCGTAGTGTTTTTGAGTAACAGGAGCAATTTTCTAACTTGCTTTCGTGTTTAAACATTATACGCATAACTGCGCGTACAGATGAAAAATCAATAAAACAGAGGAACGTTTTATTGGTTACTATAAAATGCAGTTGTCGTAGCATGTGATCATGACACCACCCGGCGTCTCTGGTTAGTTCGCGGCACGCGTCAAGCCGCAAAACTAGAATCGGGACCTATCCGCGCGCGGCATCAAAAATCCTGTTGCGCGGAAGGTTAGTCCCGTCTGTTGCAGTCATCTTATCTTCAGAAATAAATCAGTCTATAAATGGTTGTTTTTTTAATTCAAGGAGCAGTTCAGTGTGGAAGGATACCCGGAAATAATGCCACAGGCATATTCTACACGTGCGTTTTGAGCGAAGCAAAACTTAACTTCGATATATTGGGCGTTAAAATTTATTAATAAGAACGCAGTCTCAAAAATGAGTGCTCCGTCTGCCGGTGAATCCCGCTCGCTACTCTGAGGTCGCCGACCAAAAGTTAGGAGAATGGGATGGCATGAAAGAAAAAACAAAAACGCGAATCTTATGCGACGGGTTGTGCGTGTGAGGATTCATGCTATTGCCGCGCTGCTGGGAGCCTCTGCTTGAATGACTCTCTGGACTTCTTCCCGCTCGGCCTCGGCGATGGAGAGCGAAGCTTGTCGGTCAGCGGCGGGTAGCAGCTCTCAGAGCTCCTCCTGAACGACGTCACGGGTGATCTGCCTAATGTTGTTCGCACCGACCATGTCCAGGTCCAGTCGCGATGATGCGACAGTTGACGCAACAGAGGTGCCGACGAGCGGGACCGGGCATTTCATCGAACGCCGTTTCGTCGAACGCCGTTTCATCGAATGCCGTTTTATCGAACGCCGTTTCATCGAACGCCGTTTCATCGAACACCGTTTCATCGAAGCCGTTTCATCGAACGCCGTCTTATCGAACGCCGTCTTATCGAACGCTAGGGTGGCATTCCCGCTTTCCTGAAGCTGGTTGGAGGTGCCCAACCCGGGTTCTAAAGTTTTTGACTTGCATCGCCGCAGAACATCAACTGACCGAAGACAAGCTGGAGGTGATGCTGAGTTCCCAAGAGCGTCCTCGCCAGAAGAAGGCCATAGCGGCTAGAAATGAGAAGGTCCGCCTTTTTTATGAGAACCGACGGAGCATGGCTGTGGGGGACTTTTCGAGATTGGATTGGATTGGGTTTGGATTGGGTTTTTATGGCGCAAGGGCTGCTAAGGCCAAAGAGCGCCAAAGAAGGAAACTATTGCATTGAGGCTAAGCGAGAAGAAAGGACTCTAGTGGTCAGGGTTAAAAATGAAGGAATGAGACATGAACTGGATAATGTCACAAACAAAATTGGGCATGAGTGAAAAGCTTTGAAGTTCACAGTCGATGTAGAAGACCAATAGCATCTAAAAACTTAAAAACCTGCTTGTAAGTCACGAATGGTTCATCACCCAATAACAACATTGGGTGTAAGGGAATGTGCTTTCTGTATAACTGTGCGAAGTGAGATTGGCGTTCCCGTTCGTAGAAAGGGCACTCAATTAGAAAATGGAGAACACTTAGAGGTTTGTCACACTGTTCACACAAAGGGGCATCCTCACCACGGAGCAGGTAGCCATGGGTCAGATGCGTGTGACCAATGCGCAACCGACACAGTATTACTTCATAAAATCGTTCCTGGTGCCGGGCGCTCGCCCATTCACCCAGGTTTGGCTTAATGAGATGCAGCTTGTTGTAGATCTCCTCATTCCACTCGGCTTGCCATTGTGACTCGTATGCGAGACCTTACAGAAGGGCGATAGTCCATGTAAGGGATCCTTTTAATATCTACCTCTCTGCTAACGCATGTGCGGGCAGCACGGTCGGCCGCCTCATTGCCTGGGATACCAACATGGCTGGGAATCCAACAAAAGACAATGGTGCAATGCTTTCTGGCTGCCACAATAATTTTCTTCTGAACTTCAACAACAAGGGAGTTCCTTGTAGGCAGCAGTGAAGAGATGGCTCGCAAGGCACTAAGAGAGTCAGTGAAAACCACTGCCAGGGGTATCCTGTGGCGGGCTATGTGTTCCGTAGCCAACAGGAGGCCATACAGCTCCGCTGTGAGAATGGTAGCAGCAGTATTTATCCGCCTTACAACTTCCACTGAAGAGCCAATGACAGAGCAACCAACAAAGGTCTCACATTTTGTTCCATCTGTATAGAACTTTGTATAATCTTCATACAATTGAGCGAGTTCATGAAATTCTTGAAGAAGCACAGCACTTGGAGTGTTTTTCTTGTTATACTGTGCAAGAGACAGGTTGCAGTGTATGTCAGGGTGCTCCCAGGGAGCAATGATGCCAGGGAATTCAAATACCTGGGATGCTACATCTAATCCGACAGACTCGGCCACGGTCTTCAATCGCATACTGAATGGAGGGATCACGCTAGGTTTTGCGAGAAAGAGTCGTTCCGAGCGTGTTTCTTGAACAACCTCTCGAGTGGGGTGCTGGAGGACAGATCGGATGCGGAGAGAGTACATCATGCCCAATGCGAATCTACGTCTTTCGAGGCAACACTCATTAGCCTCTGCATATAAACTGGGCACAGGGGATGTACGAAATGCACCTGTAGCCAAACGAAGCCCAAGATGATGAATGGGATCCAACATCTTGAGCACAGACTGTCTGGCAGACCCATAAACAAAGCAGCCATAGTCTAATCGGGAGCGTACCAGAGAGCGATAGATCCGCAGTAGGCACAATCGATCCGAGCCCCAAGACCGGTGTGACAGAACTTTAAGGATATTGAGAGACTTGTGAGCTTTCAGTTTCAGGCTTTTTACGTGAGCATTAAAATTCAGTTTACTATCAAACGTAAGACCCAAAAATTTGTGCTGAGGTTGGACACTAACATTACTATTGTAGATTGTTAGGGATGGCTCAAGAAGGATTCCACGTTTGCGGGTGAAGCAAACACATGCAGTCTTTTCAGGAGAGAACTTAAACCCATTACTGTCAGCCCACTCAGTAAGCTTGTTGATGCCTAGCTGAACCCTGCGTTCACAGACTGAGAGGTTACAGGAGGAAACTGAAATTTGTAAATCATCGACGTAAAGTGAATACTGAACTGACGGAGGGATTACAGAAGCAATGGAGTTCATTTTGACTATAAACAAGGTCACACTTAGTACTCCTCCCTGCGGCACTCCATTTTCCTGCAGGAATTCACGGGAGAGTGTGTTTCCCAGCTGGACTCGAAAGGTGCGCCTGTCTAAATAGCTCTGAATTGCACGAAGCATGCGTCCACGTAGTCCGAGGTCAAACAGGTCCCTCAAAATGCCAAAGCGCCAAGCCGTGTCATACGCTTTCTCGAGATCAAAGAACACGGAGAGGCAGTGCTGCCCGTGTGCAAAGGCCTCACGCACAACAGTTTCGAGACGGACCAAGTGGTCGACTGTAGACCTTGATGAACGATAGCCACACTGAAATTTGTCGAGCACCTTACCATGCTCCAGATAGTACATTAGTCTACGATTAATCATTCGCTCCAGTGTCTTACAGAGACAGCTGGTAAGAGCAATGGGCCTATAACTGGAAACACATGCAGCATCCTTACCAGCCTTCAAAAGTGGAAGGACATGTGCTACCTTCCAAGATGAAGGGAAATAGCCCTCCTGCCATATGCGGTTATAAAGATATAAAATGACGTCCAGTGTAGAAGGATGGAGATGCTGTAGCATTGAATAATGTAAACCATCTGGTCCAGGAGCTGAGGGCTTTGTGTTATGAAGAACTGCGAGGAGCTCGTGCAAGCTGAATGTAGCATTATATCCCTCCTGTTCACCTCCTGAGGTTTTCAAGGGATTACTCTCAGCCTTCAGTTTGTGTTGAAGGAAAGTAGATGAATAATGATGTGAACTGGATATATATTCAAAATGTTCTCCAAAAATATCAGCCTGTTCCTCGAGTGTGTCTGGGCATGTTCCATTCCTAAAAAGCAGGGGGATTTTAAATGCATGATAGGAACCATTGATCTTATGTATTCGATCCCAGACCTCCTTAGGTGAGGTACTGCTGTTTATAGTAGAAGCATAGCCTTGCCAACTTTCCCGTTTGGCTTTTCTTCGGACGTAGCGTGCACGGGCCTTCATTTTCCGAAAGGATATGAGGTTATCTCTAGTGGGGTATCGTCTCAGAATACCCCAAGCCCGATTTTGTTTCTTGCGTGTCTCTTCACATTCCGAATTCCACCAAGGCTTTGGCCTCCTAGGGAGAAATTGAGATGTCTGCGGGATGGACAACTTGGCTGCTGCTATGATGTGCTTGGTTAAAAGATGATTGAGTTCGTCAATTGTGAGACTATCGAGACGAGAATGTGCTAAAAGCGATGCCTGCTTGAAAAGGCCCCAATCAGCCTTGTCAAGCTTCCAACGAGGCGGGCGTGTATGAATTAAAAGAGGGGCTACGCTACAGGTTAAAAGAGTAGGAAAATGATCGCTTCCACGTGGATTGGAATCCACACTCCAGGAAAAATCTGGAAGTAAAGCAGCAGAACCAATTGAAAGGTCGATGGAAGTTGATGACAAAGATGATGGACTAAAATAGGTTGGCTGGCCCGTATTAAAAAGACAAAGACTTCGTGTGGTTAAAACTGACTCAACAATTTTTCCTCTGACATCCTGACGTGTGCTCCCCCATAAAGGGTTGTGACAATTAAAATCGCCCATCAAAAGGAAAGGCTCAGGAAGCTGGTCTAACAGCGAGTTAAAATCTGAACATTTCAAAGTAAAAGAAGGTGGCAGATATAAAGAGCATACTGTAAGAGCCTTATGGTGCATGAACCGAACAGCCACTGCTTCGAGTGGTGTGGACAGTGGAACCTCTGTGCAGGGAACTTCTCTCGGGAGAACCACCGCAACTCCCCCAGAGGAACTGGCAGAGCTCGGACGATCCTTTCGGAAAACCTGGTAACGTCTGAGGAAATTGGTACGGCTGGGACTCAAATGAGTCTCTTGCAAGCACAGCGCTCGTGGCTTGTACTCCTCCAGAAGATGCTCTACATCAGCCAGGTTTGTTAGAAGGCCCCGACAGTTCCATTGTATGAGTACTGAAGCCATTTTAAGGACAAAAACCGGAGCACATGGAAAAGTGAGTCAGTTGCTTCACTTCGGAGGAGTTACGAGTTGTTTTGATTTTTGTTTCTTCGTAGTCTGCCACTCCATCTCGTCCTGGTCAGAACCCGGAGTCGATGAGGGGGCAGACAAGGCAGCGCCAGTGTTCTCCTGAGCCCCGCAGGCAGACTTGCCTGCTGGCCCGGGAGGGTCTGTGCCGCGGGGTCCCAATCTGCGGCCACGACCAGAACTAGGTGGAAAGGTGGTTGATGTACTGGGGAAGGGTTCTACCCCGTCCATCTGTTCCACCTCTTTACCTGACTGGGAAGCTGCGTGCGAGCCACGCAGCTCCTTGGTTGCTGGCTGCCTCTCCAGGGACTGAGGCCGAGGGCCTCGCTTCTCCTCCTCCTTAGGAGAGCGGCCAGTGTTGACAGGTGCAGCCGGTGCTGGCCTGTCCTGAGCAGAGGAAGCAGCTAAAGCGCCCTCTCCGCGAGAAGAGGAAGCCTGCTGACCCTGTGCCACTGTCTTGAAGGGTAGGGCGGGCACGGCTATTGCCGGCCCACCTTGCCCAGGGAGCAGCATGCTGCTCCTGTTGAGAAGATGGGGCCCTTAGGTCAGCCGCCAGGATCTCAGGAGAGACCTGGGTGGCCCTAGTCTCGAAGCGTGGTGCAGGGCCCCTGCGCACCACCTCGGCGTAACCTCCCTTCGAGAGGAAGGACAGCTTCTTCTTAGCCTCCAAGTAGGTGATATTCTCCTTTGCCTTTAGGGAAAGAATTTCTTTTTCTTGATGCCAAAGGGGACAGGTGCGGGAGTAAGCTGGGTGGGGCCCACTGCAGTTACTACAGCGGGCCGCTGCCTCGCAGATGTCTGCAACATGTTCCTGGCTTCCACATTTCGCACAAGTTTCTTTCCCTCGGCAACTGCGTGACCCATGCCCAAAGCGCTGGCAGCGGAAGCACCGTTGCGGGTTGGGGACATAGGGACGGATGCGACACTGGAGATAGCCTGCCTTCACAGTTTCAGGGAGGGTTTGTCTCTCAAAAGTCAAGATCACGTGCTTTGATGGGGTTTCCTTGCCATCCTTCCGGAACATAATACGTTTAACGGCGACAACACCGGCATCTTTCAGTCCTTCCAGGAGTTCTTCCTCGCTAGCGTCAAGGAAGTCGTCTTCAGAAAGGACTCCACGGATCGTGTTGAGCGTCCGGTGAGGACTTGCGGATACTTCGACGTCAACTATGCTGGTCATCTTGGAGAGTGCCTCACTTTGAACTTTCGTATTTACTTCAACGAGAAGGTCGCCGGAGTGGAGTTTTTTTGCTTTGTATGAGAACCCAATGAGGTTTTCTAGCACCTTGGCTACCACAAAGGGAGACAATTTCGACACTGGTTTCTCTTCGAGGTTCGAGTGGATCACAAAAAACTTTGCAAATGTTCCCATTTCAGGGGCTTTTCCAATGACTTGGGGCTCAGGGCGAGGCCTCTTGGAAGCCTGCCTAGAACCGGGTTTAGAGAGGGAGGGAGCCATAAGAGGCAGAAAGTCTTCAGAACCTGTGGTGTGCCGCCCACCACGGAGCCCAACAAGGGAATAGTTAACGGACCATAACAAGAAGGGCTTTGCTGGAACCGTTAAACTATTAGCACTGCCCAGGTACTATAACCAAGTGTGGTTTAGGACAAGGGGTCTGTCGCCACCCAAGGTTAGCCCTTGCCGCCAAAGGAGTTGAAAAAGGAAAGAAGAGAAATGAGAAGAGTGAAAAGAAGGAGAAGACAAGGGTGAAAGAAGGGAGGGGATAGTAGAAGTGGCGACTAGACTGAATCATCCTGGTCGGGCCAAGCCAGGACACCCGTCTACGGGAAGCGGGGGCCGAAGTGGTGTATTGCCTCACCCGGGGGGCCCCGAAGGGTCCAAACCTACCCCGGGCTCGGCTCAACCACCAGGATGCCCTTTTCCCCGGACACGGGAAAGCCACGCACAGCCAGACGTGGGCGGGCGAACCCGCATGGCTCGGGGTCCGTGGAGACGCCACTCTCCAAACACCTGCTTTCAC
>JAZHYW010020224.1:0-10009 GCA_037355805.1 Ixodes ricinus
CCGGGGATCTCCATCGGTTCCTGAGGGGCTAATTGACATTTTGAACTGCCCAATCCGGGAGGCCGAGGTCCTACATGCAATCAAGCACCTGTCCCGTAACAAGGCTCCCGGCCCGGACGGCATCGGGTCAGAGTTTTACAAAATCTTTTCTGACGCTCTCTGTCCCATCTTGGCTCGAGTCTTCAATGACATCCGGAGACGAAAGCTACTTCCTCCGTCCATGCGGCAAAGCTTCACGGTACTGATCCCGAAGAAATCTAAAAAGGGCCCTATTTCCGAGGTCGGGGACTTTCGGCCCATCAGTCTTCTTTGCTCTGATTATAAAATCCTGGCCAAGATCCTCGCAAGGCGACTTGACACAGGGCTCAAGTCCATCATAGGGCCCCATCAGACCTACGGCCTTCGCGGGAGGAGAATATCCAGGAACCTCCACATCATGCGGGCGATCGGCGAGGCGACGGCGGAGGGTCACCAGCCCCTGGCGGTCCTGCAGCTGGACCTGCGGCAGGCCTTCGACCGGGTGTCCCACAGGTTCCTCCTGGCAGCGCTGGATCGATTCGGCGTGGGGGAGGAGCTGCGGGAGTGGATCGCGCTCTGCTACCGAGACATATCCACGCGCCTTCTCATCAACGGTCAGAGGGGAGGGCCCATTTCCATCGGGAGGTCGGTTCGGCAGGGCTGCCCCCTCTCGCCCATCCTCTTCGCGCTGCAGTTGGAGCCACTCTGCCGGGCAGTCAATGCGGACTCATCCATCTCAGGTTTACGGCTTGGGGACGAAGACGTCCGCGTGCTGGCCTTCGCAGACGACGTCTCGTTTATCTGCTCATCCAAGGTGCAGGTGCAGAACATCCTGCGACACGTGGACCGGTTCTGCGCTGCCTCAGGGGCCATGATCAACCGACAGAAGTCAACGGGGGCGTGGCTCGGGGCTTGGGCGACTACCCCAAGAACGTTCGGAGGTATAGGATGGAGCACTTCGCTCGACGGCTACCTGGGTGTGCCGGTGGACCCGCAGCGATCAACAACCGCAGTGTGGAGACCGACCGCCAACTCCGTTGCCGCCAAGCTGTCGCCCTGGCGGTGCAGAAGCTTGTCTTTCTTCAGCCGGGCTCACGTGTGCAACACAGTCAGCTACCCCGCGGTGCTGTACAAGGCTCAGGCCGTTTGCTGCCCGGGCAGCCAGGCCGGAAAGGTACACCGGAGCTGGGCCATGTTCGTGTGGAAGACCGCCATGGAAAGCACACGAAGGAACAACCTCTTTCTGCACCAAGAGACCGGCGGTCTGGGCCTCGTTAACATCGTGCTCAAGCTGCACGTGCAGCGTTTTCTGCTCTTCCGGGATGCAAGAGACCCGACCTTCATCGCCGTGCTGCACCACCTTGGATTCCCACATCTTGGGAATTGGATGGTGAGCACGAGTGGCCGCACGACCAAGGGAGCCGCCCTGCGGTTCTATAAGGAAATCGCCAGCTCCATCGAGTTTCTGCAGGCCCAATTTTCCTGGGAGTACCTGGCGACCGTCGGAAAGAGGCGGCTGTACTGGGATGTCGTGTCCGCATCCTTCCCGCCACCGCTCTACAGACAACCTCCGACACCCGACGACGCGGCGCGACTTTACAAACTCGTGCGAATCCTTCCCGTCCCTGTGGCGACAAGGGACTTCTTCGTCCGGATGCACATGGAGGTCCTTCCAGTTAAAACCTGGCTCCATCGCAAGGGGTTCTTCGTGCCGTGGTCCCTAAACTGCGACCTTTGCGGGGCGCCCGAGACCATCCAGCACGTCCTAGTCGAGTGTAGTAACGCCTACCTCTTCTGGGACGAGATGAGGACGACGTTTGAGCTCAGGGACTCCTTCGAAGTGGAGTGGAGCGCTTTCAAGTACCTGCAACTCGAGGAGAGGGATAAGACGGAGGTGGCGCACGTGATGATGCTGCTGGGCCTGCACGCCATCTGGAAGTCACGTACCGCAATGGTGCAATGCCACCTCGACGCGCGTCCAACCTGGAGCTACTTCGTGTCCACGTTGGGGTGGGTGCTCTCGGTGACGTCGCGGCAGGCGAACGCGGGCGATTGGGAGTGCATCGAGCGACAACTCGAGGAAGGGCGTCGCTGCTGCGTGCAACGACGTACGTCAAGCGTGGGATACTGGCGAGTTCCTGTGAACTGTAGGCGCGTTGGCGTTGGCTGAGGTGCGCGGTGCGCGAAAGTGGACCGTGGTTCTTCCCCCTTGGAATTGCGCGTCTATATTCTTCGATTTATCTATATATACATATTTTTTTCGTACAGATTGTATAACCGCTGACGCGGTCTCATACTGTATCGATTGCGTCTCCTGTCAGTCGTTTCCGCCCAGTCTGGTCTAAGCACTTCAGGTTTGTGTGACAGCTATTTACCGCACGGTGAACCTGTATTTTTTTTATTGATTTCAGAGTATCTGTCTTCTCATTCGTTTCTACAGTTTGTATAACGTTTCCATACGAGCTATCCACCTGTCATTTTCTGAATTATTTTTTTCAATTTGGCCTTGTATAATGATTGCGAAACCTACTGCAAGGATGTCTGTAAATAACATGTAAATAAACTTGTTTCGTTTGCAAAAAAAAAAAAAAAAAATCGGCCAATACCATGCTGAATGCGCCGGTTCTCGTCCGATCACCGAAGCTAAGCAGCATCGGGCTCCGTCAGTACTTGGGAGGAGACCACCTGGGAACACGGAGTGCTCATGGCACTTTTTTTAAAATACGCCGCTGCTTTTTTTTTCCTTTTTTTTTAATCACCAAATTTTATGCGCCGGGGAATAGGACGAGAAAGGCCAGACAAGCAAAGTGCTTTCGTTGCAATCTTCCGATTTCCTTTTGATTCCCTCCATTTCGCCATCGTCGGGGAATCGGCTAACGCGGCTCGTCTCCGTCTACGCCCCGAACAACCCGGCTGAGCGCAAGGATTTCTTCCTAAGGCTGCGTCCTCTCCTGGACACTCCGGCGGCACTCGTGGTTGGCGGGAACTTTAACTGCGTCCTCGACGGCCGTGACAGGGTGCGAGGATCGGCGGTCCCTAGAGCTGACATGGGGGCGGCTGCGCTGCGCGACGCTGTGCGCGACTTCGACCTCGTGGACGTGACGGAGATGCTCGACACTTTTTCTCCGCGGTTCACGAGGTGGAGGGGAACTTCGCAGGCGAGACTAGACCGGGTCTACGTCTCCGGAGAGCTGTCCGGGGGGTTGCGACGTACGACGCCAAAATTGTGGCCTTTTCCGATCATGGCTTCGTCTCCACTGTGATGAAATTCGACGGACTGAGGGGTGACCAAGCACGGAGGGACGCACCGTGGAAGATGAACGCCAGCCTACTGGACAGCGAGGAGTTCATCGAGGAAACGCGGCGTGCCCTCCAGAACCTGGAGGAGGGCGGCGCGGACGCGGTCTCGTGGGAGGAGTTCAAGATCAAGCTCCGGGATGCCGCGTGCGCGCTCGGCCGCCGCAGGGGCGCAGAGGAACGTCAAGCTCGGACTCACCTCACGAACACCCTCAAAGCACTGCTGGAGGAGGAGGAGAGCAGCCCAGGATCCTTCAGTGACGACATCAAGCTCTGCAAAGAGCACCTGCTGACAATGCTGGAGGAGCGCTACAAGGGAGCCCAAGTGAGGAGCAGAGTCGAGACACTCGAGGAGAGACGCAGCCCTCAAAGATCTTCCGCACCCACGAGCGGCAAAGGGCGACAGAGAACACTATCAAGGAGCTGCGGCAAGGAGCTCGTGTTTTCACCTCAAGGGAAGACATCGCGGGCGTTTTCGAGGCGTCCTTCGGGGAGCTCTTCCGGGAGGAGGTGCTTGACGATGTCGCCTTCGAGCCCTTTCTCCGGGGATCTCCATCGGTTCCTGAGGGGCTAATTGACATTTTGAACTGCCCAATCCGGGAGGCCGAGGTCCTACATGCAATCAAGCACCTGTCCCGTAACAAGGCTCCCGGCCCGGACGGCATCGGGTCAGAGTTTTACAAAATCTTTTCTGACGCTCTCTGTCCCATCTTGGCTCGAGTCTTCAATGACATCCGGAGACGAAAGCTACTCCTCCGACCATGCGGCAAAGCTTCACAGTACTGATCCCGAAGAAATCTAAAAGGGTCCTATTTCCGAGGTCGGGGACTTTCGGCCCATCAGTCTCTTTGCTCTGATTATAAAATCCTGGCCAAGATCCTCGCAAGGCGACTTGACACAGGGCTCAAGTCCATCATAGGGCCCCATCAGACCTACGGCCTTCGCGGGAGGAGAATATCCAGGAACCTCCACATCATGCGGGCGATCGGCGAGGCGACGGCGGAGGGTCACCAGCCCCTGGCGGTCCTGCAGCTGGACCTGCGGCAGGCCTTCGACCGGGTGTCCCACAGGTTCCTCCTGGCAGCGCTGGATCGATTCGGCGTGGGGGAGGAGCTGCGGGAGTGGATCGCGCTCTGCTACCGAGACATATCCACGCGCCTTCTCATCAACGGTCAGAGGGGAGGGCCCATTTCCATCGGGAGGTCGGTTCGGCAGGGCTGCCCCCTCTCGCCCATCCTCTTCGCGCTGCAGTTGGAGCCACTCTGCCGGGCAGTCAATGCGGACTCATCCATCTCAGGTTTACGGCTTGGGGACGAAGACGTCCGCGTGCTGGCCTTCGCAGACGACGTCTCGTTTATCTGCTCGTCCAAGGTGCAGGTTTCAAGTTTCAAGTTTTCTTTATTCCTCTTCAAACAAGAAGAGAGGAGGAGGGAAAAAGCAGTACAAAACTGCTTGACAGTGCCCTCTCCTCCCCCAACAGCAACAGCAGAAGAGGCACTCAAAAACAAAACCACTCTCAAGAGTACACAATCAGATTTCTGTCGAAACTAGTAATGATAATATGCGTTTGTTGGAACAGTTTTCAATTGTTATATTCCGTGATAAAAAATAGTTTAACATTTTGGGTAGCTGGTATCTCACCATCTGATTTCCGTAGTTAGTTCTCGAGCGCGGGACCGTCCAGGCGTCAGCATGGCGGGTGGCATACGAGGTGTTTTGTGAGTGGAGGGAAGAAAGAGAAAGAAGACTGTTTCCCGGGTGGTTTGTCGCTGTTTTATATGCTAGGGCAAGTTTATAGTCATAATAATTCGTGATTGGAACAATTCCTAATTTATTGAATAACGGTGCCGTGTGGCTGTCATGTGCTTCATTACACAAAATACGAATTACTTTTTTCTGAAGTATATGAATACGATGAATATTTGCAGAAGTTGTAGTTCCCCATACCAAGAAACAGTAATTAAAACAAGAATAGAATAAAGAGTTATAAAGAAGTCGTAGTACAGACTGGGGTAAGGTTCTTCTATACTTATAAATTATACCTGCCACTTTTGATAGTTTTTTCGCTATCATCTGAACTGTTTCATCCCATCGCATGTATTCATTAAACATAACACCAAGAACTTTGACATTCTGCACAATTTCGATACCACGTGAGTCTAAGGAGAGAAGCTGATTTTCGCTCATTTTTACCCCCTTTGCCCTGAAAACAACAGCTTTCGTTTTATTACTATTTATCACTAAAGAGTTGTGGACTGTCCACGTGTAAAGCTTATCTAGAAACGTATTACCTGTCTTCATAATGTCCGAAATATCGGACCCTGCAAAAAATATACTAGCATCATCTGCATAAATTATCATGCTTGCTTCATCGTCAATGTTAGCTATGTCGTTAATATAAAGGTTAAATAAAAGTGGCCCTAAAATACTACCTTGTGGAACACCTGCATTAAGTTTTCTAGACTCAGAACGTTGGCAATTTATTACAACGCTTTGAAAGCGAAACTGTAAGTAACTCTCGAGTATTTTCAGGGCTATTCCCCGAATACCAGAAAGTTCTAGTTTTTGAAGGAGAGTTTTATGGTTAATACGATCGAAAGCTTTTGAAAAATCGATAAAGATTCCCAATGTAAGCAGTTTATTTTCAATATTGTTTAGAATTATCTCTTTTTGATTAAGTAACGCTAACTCTGTCGAGTACCCTTTCCGAAACCCGTACTGCCGGGGACTAAGAATTGAGTGTTTTTCAAAAAAAGTGTAAAGTCTTTTATGTATGATTTTTTCCAATCCTTTTGAAAATATCGGTAAAATGGAGATTGGCCTGTAATTACTAAGATCATTCCTATCCCCTGCTTTATATATGACAGAAACCTTTGCTATCTGCATTTTACGCGGAAAAACACCAGTTTCGAGACATAAATTAAATATATGAGTTAAAATAAAAGCAATAGACTCTATAACATATTTAATGGGCTTTATTTGAATGTCCTGAGAATCAGAACTTTTGCTGTTTTTTAGACTCATAAAAATTGAAATAACTTCTTCCTCGCTAGTTGGAGAGAGAAATATGCTGTCAGAAAGATATTTTACATATTTTGAAGCTTCAACAGAGTAAACGCTGTTCACTAAGTCGACAAAAAAATCATTGAACGCGTCTGCAAGAGCTTTACCTTTTTTCATATCCCCCTCAATCGTAAGTTCGGTTGTTTCTCCAAACTGACGTCCTTCGTGTAATATCGAATTTAACTTTTTCCACAAAACATCCGTTCTCTTTTCATCCCGAAAAAGCAAAAAATAGTATGACCGTTTGGCCCGCCGTAGCTCACTTGTTATCTTATTTCTTTGCATCTTAAAACTTGACAATACAACTGGATCCCTTGTACGCATAAATTTTCTATAAAGTGCATCTTTTTTCTTCATCATTTTTAATATTTCTGCTGTGACCCATGGTTTTCTACACTTTTTATGAACTATATGTTTTTTGTACTTAAATACACGGTTATATATATCGCAAAACGTTTCAAGAAAACTCTCGTATGCCTCGTCTGCCGACACCTTAGACAGAACCACACTCCAGTCTGTTGTGTTAATTTGTTCTTGAAAAGATTCGAGACTTTTTGTACTAATATCACGGTAATGAAGGTTAGGCACACATATTTTCTTGTGTTTGATATTATCTAGAGTTATAAACATAAAAATAGGGAGATGATCACTTATTGTCGCCCCTATAACACCAGCATGCGCATGTTCCTTGGGTACATTTGTTAAGAAAATATCTAACAATGTTTCATTCGCACTACTATAACGAGTTGGTTGACAAATGGTACAGATATAACCATACGACTGATAAAGCGTGAGAAATTCTGATTGCTGTGTAGATGACAAAAGCATATTGATATTAAAATCACCCCCATAACAAGCTGCAGAACATCCTGCGACACGTGGACCGGTTCTGCGCTGCCTCAGGGGCCATGATCAACCGACAGAAGTCAACGGGGGCGTGGCTCGGGGCTTGGGCGACTACCCCAAGAACGTTCGGAGGTATAGGATGGAGCACTTCGCTCGACGGCTACCTGGGTGTGCCGGTGGACCCGCAGCGATCAACAACCGCAGTGTGGAGACCGACCGCCAACTCCGTTGCCGCCAAGCTGTCGCCCTGGCGGTGCAGAAGCTTGTCTTTCTTCAGCCGGGCTCACGTGTGCAACACAGTCAGCTACCCCGCGGTGCTGTACAAGGCTCAGGCCGTTTGCTGCCCGGGCAGCCAGGCCGGAAAGGTACACCGGAGCTGGGCCATGTTCGTGTGGAAGACCGCCATGGAAAGCACACGAAGGAACAACCTCTTTCTGCACCAAGAGACCGGCGGTCTGGGCCTCGTTAACATCGTGCTCAAGCTGCACGTGCAGCGTTTTCTGCTCTTCCGGGATGCAAGAGACCCGACCTTCATCGCCGTGCTGCACCACCTTGGATTCCCACATCTTGGGAATTGGATGGTGAGCACGAGTGGCCGCACGACCAAGGGAGCCGCCCTGCGGTTCTATAAGGAAATCGCCAGCTCCATCGAGTTTCTGCAGGCCCAATTTTCCTGGGAGTACCTGGCGACCGTCGGAAAGAGGCGGCTGTACTGGGATGTCGTGTCCGCATCCTTCCCGCCACCGCTCTACAGACAACCTCCGACACCCGACGACGCGGCGCGACTCTACAAACTCGTGCGAATCCTTCCCGTCCCTGTGGCGACAAGGGACTTCTTCGTCCGGATGCACATGGAGGTCCTTCCAGTTAAAACCTGGCTCCATCGCAAGGGGTTCTTCGTGCCGTGGTCCCTAAACTGCGACCTTTGCGGGGCGCCCGAGACCATCCAGCACGTCCTAGTCGAGTGTAGTAACGCCTACCTCTTCTGGGACGAGATGAGGACGACGTTTGAGCTCAGGGACTCCTTCGAAGTGGAGTGGAGCGCTTTCAAGTACCTGCAACTCGAGGAGAGGGATAAGACGGAGGTGGCGCACGTGATGATGCTGCTGGGCCTGCACGCCATCTGGAAGTCACGTACCGCAATGGTGCAATGCCACCTCGACGCGCGTCCAACCTGGAGCTACTTCGTGTCCACGTTGGGGTGGGTGCTCTCGGTGACGTCGCGGCAGGCGAACGCGGGCGATTGGGAGTGCATCGAGCGACAACTCGAGGAAGGGCGTCGCTGCTGCGTGCAACGACGTACGTCAAGCGTGGGATACTGGCGAGTTCCTGTGAACTGTAGGCGCGTTGGCGTTGGCTGAGGTGCGCGGTGCGCGAAAGTGGACCGTGGTTCTTCCCCTTGGAATTGCGCGTCTATATTCTTCGATTTATCTATATATACATATTTTTTTCGTACAGATTGTATAACCGCTGACGCGGTCTCATACTGTATCGATTGCGTCTCCTGTCAGTCGTTTCCGCCCAGTCTGGTCTAAGCACTTCAGGTTTGTGTGACAGCTATTTACCGCACGGTGAACCTGTATTTTTTTTATTGATTTCAGAGTATCTGTCTTCTCATTCGTTTCTACAGTTTGTATAACGTTTCCATACGAGCTATCCACCTGTCATTTTCTGAATTATTTTTTTCAATTTGGCCTTGTATAATGATTGCGAAACCTACTGCAAGGATGTCTGTAAATAACATGTAAATAAACTTGTTTCGTTTGCAAAAAAAAAAAAAAAATCGGCCAAACCATGCTGAATACGCCGGTTCTCGTCCGATCACCGAAGCTAAGCAGCATCGGGCTTCGTCAGTACTTGGGAGGGAGACCACCTGGGAACACGGAGTGCTGATGGCACCTTCTTTTAAATACGCCGTTGCTTTTTTCCTTTTTAACAACCAAAGTGTAAGCGCCAGGGAATAGGACGAGAAAGGCCAGACAAGCAAAAGTGCTTTCGTTGCAATCTTCCGATTTCCTTTTGATTCCCTCCATTTCGCCATCGGCCAAACCATGCTGATTCTGCTTCCGGTCTTTGACCAGTACGGTCGCAGCATGAATAGCTCCTCTGGAGCGGCGTTATCGGCTCCCGCGAGCCGAGGTTTTCTTTATTTTGACGTGGAAGATGCAAGGTCCGTTCCTATGGGTCGCGAAAGTGGAGCAAAAAAGCGGCCCAAAACCAATCGTCAGCGTCATCACCCTGGAGGCCGCGCTACCGCAGCGCGACTGTGTTTTGCGCGGCGAAACACTAAGCTGATAAAATATTAAAGACACATTTTCGGTGTTTAATATAAGTTTGCTTTAAATCAAAGTAATATCTATTCATGATAACTTCGTTTAAGCATGTTCAGTCGGGTGAATTCTTTGGTTAGTGTTTAATATGTATTATGTTGTGCACACTCGTTGCGACCTCTGCAACGTCGCTATTACGGGTGTTTACGCCGTCGGCCGAGAGTTCGCAGTCCTGATACGCCTCGTGTTTGCATTGTTTGCGTTTGCCAGTGTGCCTGGCATTGCCTGCAGCATAGCCCTGTCAAATCCCCCGCGTTGCAATCGTTTAACGAATTCGTGGTCTTAAGCTTCCATCGCATCCGAGTGGCAGAACACGAGTTTGTACTGGTTAAAGCCTATCGCGCCGTTCTGCGTGGTTTGTCGTCGAGCGGCCCGCCGGGCGCGTTCAATGCTCCGTCTCGTCGGGACGACGAGCCCGCCGCATGTAAAGAGGACGCTGCTCGGTAGCGCGATGC
>JAZHYW010020227.1:0-13330 GCA_037355805.1 Ixodes ricinus
TAGATAGGCTTCGTCACATGACCTGGAGCAATGACGCGTTCAAATTCCGTGGAGGGTTGTTTGTTTGGTTTTTTTTCACCCAGATTACGAAAGCCATTCCCGAGGTGACGAGTCCGCAAGCACCGTTTGAATCACGCGCGCGATATCACGTGATAGGAAGACGAGCAAGGAAGACGAGCCTGGGATGGGAGAGAGGGAGGGGCCCGACCCTACTGCGCTGTGATTGGTCGGATTGGGTTTGGCCCCGCCCTCCTGCGCTGTGATTGGTTGCTGTGCAAACGGGTACACGCTTTCTACTACTGCTTTTTAAACATCTAGAACCGGTCGGCGCGACGAGCGTCAGCGAGCGATTTGCCTCGACAGCAAATCGCCTTCATTTGGGATTTTAGGCCTGACTGCCTAAAATCCCAATGTCATACGTAGGACTAAGTCGTACGCCTTGACCGAAAATAGCCATACACACGACGCGAAACTTGTGAATAGTTACAACGATCCCTCCGGCGCGGTGGCGTAGCGCAGTTCTTAAGGTGTATGCTTTGTACGCAGCGGACCCCGGTTTGGTCCCCTGTGAGCGCTTGATTAGTTTTTTAGAGCGCAGCTCTTAGGCGCCCGTTTCGGCTTGAGCGGCGTCGCCGTCGCCGTCGGCGTCGTGCAGCATCCGCCGGTGCATCATGGGAAATTTCCCATAATGCACCGCGCGGAAAGGAGGAGGGAGAGGAGGAGGAGGAGGAGGAGGGAGAAGGAAGGAGGAGGGGGAAAAGTAAGGAGGAGGAGGTGGAGGAGGAAGGAGGAGGAGGAGGAGGGGGGAGGAGGAGGAGGAGGAGAGAGGAGGAGGAGGAGAAGGAAGGGTAGGAGGAGGAGGAGGTGAAGGAGGAAGAGGGAGGAAGGAGGGGGAGGGGAGAAGGAAGGGGAGGAGAAAGGGGAGGACGAAGGGAGGAGGGAGGATGAGGATGGGCGGAGGGGTATTTGGTAGGATGAGGAGTTGAGGAGGAGGAAGGAGAAGTTTACCATCCCCTCAGTACCCTTCCCTCCTCCTCCTCAAGAGCTGCGCTCTAATTCGGCGTTACAGGGAGTTGTAAACGGCTTTCACTTTTTTCCACAATTTTGTTTTGTCGGTTATTTGGCGATATGTACATTTATTATTTTACCATGAACACTGTAAAAAACGAATGTTGTCGACGAAACTTCGCTGAACTACATGGTATGAGACTCCTCTTCTGTAGGTGCAATCGGGGACAGGGGGGCAAGTGGTTTAATAGGGGGTTAACGCGCTCCACGTTATGCACGCGCTGTCCGAAAAGGGTGACCCAAATGACATGAGCTCTTCGCATTGTGCATCTAGCCATTTCCGGTTGAGGTGCATGACGTAGTGCATATAGCTTTACTCCTCGAATAAAACGAATTGCAAAAACGAGTGTCACAAGTTGTAGCGTAGCTTAGCGGAAAGGTGTCCGCTTCATACGGAGCAGAACCAGGTTCGATGCAGAGAGAGGTCAATAACGTTTTGTGTTTTTTCTTGTCGAAGATTTTGTTTGTTGATAATTTAGCTATACTTACAACATTTCTTTTTTTACAATTATCACTGAAAAAAATGTTGACGAAACTTGCTGAACTAAATGTTATGGGACTCCCTTTACAGAGGTGCAATGGGACACAGCGGGGCTTGGGATGCTGGCTGGACGCCGCAAAGCGGCGTGTAGTTTTCTAATGAAGGGCGGGGCCTAGTAGGGTTAATAGTTTTGCAATGAGCAGCCGCCGACTGTTGCCGCGAAGCGGCCTGAACGCAGGCAGGAGGGTGGGTTTACACGCTCCTTAGTGATAAACGCGCTGTCCGAAACTGCCGGCAATTTTTTCCCGAGGTTGTTGTACCGGCTGCCGGTAAAATATCTCCGTCCAATATTAATTGCACTCAGGAGAGACGCGGCATTTGCAATGTGCGAGGGCAAGTGTGTAGAGCAGCATCGTCCATATTTTTTTGGCGCGGTGAACCCGCGACACGCTCACGGATTATTCACGGGCTATGCATTGAATATTTTCTTGACAATGACTGCAAAGGTGCTTGCAAAATAAGTGTCCAGGGTGCACTCTGTTTTTACCCCAGCTTGGCAAATGATGTCAAAAGCCTACCAGCGCAAGCTCTAAGTCACGGAGAAGTCATTCATGGCATGCGCTTAGGCAGCCGAAGCACACTATTGTTATGAGCCCGCCTCTGAGAGTTTACGCCGCTTTCCCGGTTACAGTGAAAAGGGGATACTCTATCATTACATGTTTATGCAAAGCTAGCAGGTTAAATCTGTTCAACACCGGCATCCTCCAGCCTTATTTCGAGGGGAGGGCGTCGGCGTCCCAGTTCAAATCGAAGAGTGCAGAGCAACACACTTAGAAGAACCTGTCCACAACGTCCACCAAACCAGATGCCACCTTCGCAAACAATGCCCTGATGTCAAGTGTACGGGGCACAACCTCTGGACAACAGGTACACCTATAGTCCGTTGCAGGTTAAGAATAGCAGGAAGGGTGCAAAGGAGAAACCACCATTCCTCACCAGGATTGGTGGTTTTCTCCTCTCCTCCTCTCCAGCAATGGCTCTGCTAATCTGGAGAGAGAGGGAAAGACTTCTCCTGCTATTCTTAACCTGCAACAGACTATACTGGGAATGCCCGAGAGAACAAAACTCGCCACACATTCTTAAAAAAACATGCATCTTCAAAAAACACCGTGTGGGGGATGTGGGCTGGCAACCACACACAGGCGAGCTGGGCCGCCGCACCACCACCGGATCTATCGGTTACCTTATGGCCACAACTACACGACCACATTGAGCATGCCCTCGGCTTTGCACCAGCAGCGGCAACAAAGACGCCAACCAGGACAGACACTACCTTCCCCCGAACGTAGACTACCAAATTGCAGTGGCAAAACAGGCCACAATGTGGCTCGGCTATCAGTCCAAACCGCATAAAAGCCTGTCCATTCATTCATTCATTTATTCCCTTGGTGGGGAGGGGGAGGGGAGGCACCAGCAAAACTGGAGAAGTTCAGTTGAGGTGTAGGCCCGGGCCCTCTGGGCCTCCATGCTGGCTGTGTGCCTGGCATCTGCAGTTTACCCTCAGTGTGAAGTGTAATGTTGCATGCAGACTAAAACAACCTTTCCTGTGTGTCTTCTCTGCAATCTAGTCCTGGATATGGGTTTGGAGTCTCTCACATTGCTCAAGCTAGTACTCAGCACTGTTGCTATTCATACTGGCAGCAACAAGAGGCTCTAAATCAAGGAAATAATGCAGGCAAGCTAGTAGAATCTTAATATTAGATAGATGAGGGCATAGTGGCAGCCTCGAAAGTGCAACTTTGGTGTGCTCACAAGTCATTTCGCAAGCTGGATGGACAATGTTCATACGAGCTTGAACAAACAATTCATTATGTGGAACTTGCCACGAACCCTTTTTGGAACCGTGTTGGACGGGCGACCAGGTCAGACTGTACTTGAAGGTGTAGTTCGAGTGCTGTCAGATGGCACTTTCAACAGTAATGTTTTAAAGTGTGATACTTGTTTCTGATTATGCTCTTTTCTAACCTCAGGAGCTAGTCGGACAACGTCGGAGCGGAGCGGCACCATCACAGTGGCGATGGTTCGAGCAGATGCACGCTGTGCTCTGCCATCGGCCCATGGCTCAGGCCCAAAACTACGGGGTTGACAGCCATGACAGCTCCCTGGAGGACGAGCAACAAGATGACAATGGTACTTGTGTGCGACTATTTATAATGCAGTCATCCGTTTACTTATGCATTGCTTATGAGTCTCCTTAATCTCGTACAAGGAAGTATAAATGCAAAAGAAATAGAGGTTACTAACTAGGTTTGTCTCTGCTGGCTGCTCAGTACTGGGGATGACGAAAATGAAAAATAAGAGGAATTAGAGGAAGGAATCACTACTAATAACTAGGGTTCCTTGTTTTCAGTGTTTATTTGTCTTCAAATTCTGGTGTTTTTCCAGTGTTTATATTTTTCTCCCTCATTCGGTGTCTATAGACCATTCCACATTATAAAGTACAGGGTAGTGTGAGTACATGGAATGTACAATCCTTTAAATAAAATGAATACACCATAGACTAGTGTATGCGTATTGATGAGGAATGCAGGGATGCTCTTCGTAAAAGGTCAAATTGGTCGTGAGAGTTTAAACAGCGTAAGGTCCGTCTGCCTTTGAAGTGTGGTGACGCTGGTTCACGCTGTAGACGAGAAATTTGGCCAGTGCAGTACGACCGCTAGCCTGGGTCTTTAACTCGCATCACGCAGTAGTGATACTCGAACGTGTGCTGGCACGATGTTCATCCAGATCGAAACGGGCGGGGGTGGGGGTTGAACCCAGGATCCCTGGGTTCTACAGCTCTTACTTTTGCGTTTCATGCTCTCATTGTGTGCACTCAGCATAAGCTTCTCCGAAAGAAAAAGCTTATACTGTCTTCGTAAAGTGCTGGTTTTGGAGGATCATATTACTTCGCTTCTCAAGACGGCCTTAGAAAAATAAAACGTTTGAAGTCATTTTGGCCAAGTGAGACTGAAGTACTGCAGGCATGTATAAACAAGCAAGGAAGATCTTGCACTAGCAATTAACATTTTGGTATGTTACCGGTTGCTCTTTTGAGGCTCTATCCATTGCTCCCCTCTTTTTTAAGGGCTCTGCAACATATGGATCTTATAGTTCAATTCAATTTTCAGGGGGAAGCGACCAGGAAAATGGAGATGTGGATCTCCCAGATGACTCTCTCTCTGGAGACACTCCCTTGGAAAGAGCTTCATGTAAGTCCAGGCCTAAACTGCCACATTCTGTACTCTTTTGCACGTTCCCTGCCCTCTCAGCTCGACTTGTTGACCATGACCACCAGCCGATCCATGAAAACACTGGTTTATGAGCGACACATGCCTGCATCAAGTCACATTTGCTTTGACTTTCTGGGTCTGTCGTTTCCTCAGCTATACATGCCGACGTCTTTAGCTGCCATCCCCAAAACACTCGAGTGTGGCTTGCCGTCAGTGTTGCAGCTGCCACATTCTGTACTCTTTTCCACGTTTCCTGCCATTTCAGCTCGACTCTTTTTTTTTATTTCCAAACCTGCAAAAAAGTCTGAAACGAAGAACATTTTCGGACGACTTGGAGGTGATATCATCTGCAAAGCAGGTATTTCAGTCACCAGACATCAGAATATTTTCTGGGAGGGTTAAATAAACTTGTAGAAATTACGTGACGAGTGTGTTGAACTTCGAGGTGAATATGTCGAATAGTCATGAAGTTTTCATGACTCAAGATTGTTTTCTTCTTGGTCAGGCCTAGAACTTTTCAGCACCCCATCGTACATGCCAACGTCGTTAACTGCCGTCTCCAAAACACGTCTTGCTGGCTTCCTCTTTTCCATATTCCCTGCCCTTTCAGCTCGACTTGTTGACCATGACGGCCAGCCAGTCTATGGAAACACGCGTTTATGTCGATACATGCCTGCATCAAGTCACATTCGCTTTTACTTTGACAAACTGCCATCCCAAAGACACTTTGGTGTAGTTGGCAGCACTGATCTCTATTACAACTTGCTGGATTGTGCTTGCCCGCTCCGCAAATGCGGCCACCAGTCGGCCACGTTTTTGGAGGCATAAGATGGCCGACTAGCGTTCTGGAGGTTCCGGAGGCTGCTACAAAAAATAGGAATGAGTGACATCTCGTTCTTGATCGCCGTTGTTTGACGAATTTCTTGACACGCAGCGGGAATGCTAGCTCCGTGTTTGAGGATCCGGCGAAAATTTTACGAAAGTGCAGCACCGGAGGAGGGAAGAACACGCAGCCTCCGCAACGCTAAGTCGGCCATGTTGGGCCTCCAAAAACGTGGCCGACCAGCAGAGGTCGGCATTTTAGGTCGCCCTCACTCACCCTCATCCTCACATTCGGATGAGTATAAGAAACAAAGTATAGAAGTGTTGCGCGGCACGTGTCTCGAGCATTTCCACAACAATGAATTTGGTATGTAGAACAACCATCGTCATCATTATCATTTACTGCCGAGACCTCCACGACGATAGATGGCTCTCGCCAAGCCTCATTGAACCTGTCCGCGCCGAGGACTCTGTATCTGAGAGGAGCGGAATGTCTTCCCCTAGTAAAGTATTTGGTTCCTGGTTGGTTCAGAAACTCACTCACTCTCACCTCACCTATGAAGTTGAAGGTGAGTGAGAGCCCTCATGAGTGAGGTTTGCCGAGGTATGTCGACCAGCGGCTGCGCGGAGCTGGGCAAGCGCGATTCAGCAAATAGTCATAGAGGTCAGTGGTTGGCCGTTACCATTGTAGGTGCCACATTCTGTTCGCTTGTTGAAAGTGAAAAGAATGTGGGAGCTAAAATCGAAGTTGAAATCATCTTTCTTTTTTTCAATCCCGTTGTTTATCACCATTTGCGAAATGCCCTTGGGTAAAGAGTAATTGCTTTCATTTTGTGCTCGGAAATTCATTGGAATAGGAAGCGCTGGCTCACTGAAGTGAGTTCTGGGCTTCTCTGAGTTATGAAACTTCCATTGCAGCCAATGCCGTACTCTTTTCAAACCACTCAGTGTAGTTCAATCGGCGTCGTCTGTTCAAAAAAGAAGATGCGTAATAACGTTGAGGCGTAATGTGAATCGACAGCAGTAGCTGTGGGAACGCTTAGGAATGGTACGCAGCCACCTTGTATGTGCATTGCACATCACCGAAAGGACTGCCTTGCAATTAAATAAGACACCTAGAGTGAGCATACAATGTACAATTTTATTGAATGAACACCAGCGCCGCTTTGTGGTCACTAAAAGAGACACTGGTTTCACGTCATCCTCATGCAAAGGCGGTCACAGACACTATACAAGGAACTGAATGGATTGTGTGTGAAGTGCACATGAAATGCCTTGTTGGCAGGTGCAAATTCTCAGTAGCATGTGCCCTTCTGCTGACATTGCCTTTGGGCTTTGCGGGCACAAAGCCACAGAGTAAGGAGACTCGTTATCAGATTTATGTGAGGCGCACTTCCCCATCGCTTGGCATTCGCGGAACTCCAGGGCTTGCTTGCTCGAACGAGGGTCTCAACTGAGACTAGCAATGGAAAGCACAGTGAAGGCCGTACTTTGTCTCACCTTAACATGGACTAAGCACAGAGGCTGTGCTAGCACGAGACTGTAACCTTGATTGCCTTGACTGTCGCTCGCGCTGCATCAGCGCTCGTGCAGCTGCCGAGGCGTCATACGTGCAGCCAACAATACCGTATTTACTCGAGTAATAGCCGCACTGTTTATGAAGAAAACCTGAGGGTTTGCTTTTGCGCGAGGCATGCGGCTTGACAATCACCGCGATGGCAGCATGATTCCGGCCATTTACAGGACAGAGACAACGTCTTCGCGCGAAGATACCATCTGTGAAGATTGTATTTGTATGGAGAATAGACCCTTTCCGAATTCAGTCTGGCCACTTTGATCACTATCATCATCTAAAAAATGGGATATGTGCTATACTAATGGAGGCCTACTGTTTACTGATGAACGAAGAAGTTTAAGATGCTCCTAAGCAGATGATTCAAGGCCTATACATTATAGACGTTAGCGCGACGTGGATCAGGAATTTGAATGCAAGAGCTGCGTAAGCGTTCTTTTCTAACTCGGTCCCAGTCAAGCTGTTAGTAGCACACACTCGGCTTCAAAGCCCCTTGATGGGTAGAACTTTATCAAGGCGTATATGTCGGTTGGCGCTTCATTCTGACTGGTTGCATCTTTTTCGACATCGACACTGAGAAATAAAAAAATAACTTACAGTGAAGCGCACATTCTCGTTTACCGTTGACTTGCGAAAGTGACGGTGTCTCATAAAATACTGCAGACCACAGGTTCATTGCCGCCATTTGTACAGTAAAATTAAACTGCCATTTTAGTCACCAGATGGCACAGCATTCCGGAAAGGGTCTATCGTGTTCTCGATCTAGTTATTCGCTATGTTATTTCTGCTCAAGGGCCTTGTCTATAGCAGTAGTGGCTATACCGCTCATTCACATTGGAAGCGGATCCGCGTTCGCAAGCGGTTGCGAACGCGGTTGTATAAAGATCCAGTACAAATGCACGTGCACTCGATGACTTCAAGTGCGCTGCAATTGTATTGAATCCTTATACAACCGCGTTCGCTACCGCTTGCGAACGCGGATCCGCTTCAGTGTGAATGAGCGGTTACTCGAGTAAATACGCTAGTCCATGTTAAGGTGAGATGAAGTGTAGTGCACGAGCAAAGTGAGACGCGGACTCTGGCATCAAAGCACTGGCCAGAGCTCATCTCTCGCGCTGGGAGAAATCGAAGCGTGTGCACCTTCCTGAAATAAAAAAAAACAATTGTCATTTCATGCACAGAAGCCGTGCGCATTCTTGTGGTAGGCTCCCAATAACAGCTATTCCTGTAGTAAAGCAAATGGTACCCGTATCTCACAGGCATTCAACAAATGCCTTTTTTGTGAGTTGCAAGCACTACTCAACTGCAGCACTCTGCTGTGTTTTGTCAGTGATTGCTATGCAAGTTGATTGAAGCATTTTCGGAATCAATCACTGTGCTTGCTAATCACTATAGACCTTTGCAACGCAGAAACAGGTGAAGACAGAGCCCTCCTGTCGTAACGTGTTAGCGAAGTTACACTGGAAGAGGGGCAAGTGGACTCCAGTGCTCGCTGTGCTGATGTTGAAAAAGGGGAGGGCTCAATCCTTTTAAGTTAAAATGGACTATGTATCATGGTACGTTTTAGAACACATTATATCAGTTTTGCGATTACCTACTAAAACTTATGCGTAGTAGAGAACTATGTTTTAGTGTTACTGCTCTTCAATAAAAGAAGTGTGTAAAACATCACAGCAGAAACATCAAGAAAGCTGTCTTTTGAACACTGCACTGTAATAAAAAGATGTATATACACATATCACAACAGAAACATTCAGAACACTGCCTTTTGAACACTGCACTTTAATTTTTTTTTAAATTTGCAAATATCACAGCAGAAACAATGAGATTACTGTCTTTTGAACACTGCACTTTAATAAAAGATGTGTATACAAATATTGGAGCAGAAACATTAAGAATACTGTCCTTTTTAACACAAGCGGGAACCCATCCAACAGCACTACATGTGCCAGTGCGCATCATGTAATGATGTAGGCAAGTTTGTGGGCACCTTTCGGCTCCACAGTCCAGTTGCCCGACTGCGAGGCAAAGGTGCCGAACATTCCCCGCGTGGCGGCGACGTCACGCCAGCCACGCGCACATCGCGTGCGCCGCCTTGATAAGGCGCATCAGAGGCGGCGCACGGGGAGTCGCTGCCTGGACTCAGGCGCCCCGCTGGTAACAATGTTAATCGTCCTGTTCATGTCCCATTAAATGTAGTTTCTTGTTGTTGAAACCGTTGGCTCCGTGTTGTTCCTCCGGGTCGGGTATGCACAAGGCAAACCGATCACTTACAAACTAGTTCATTGTGAGTCTAGTGAAGAAACCGGACCTGTTCATGTCACCGACCCTAAACGATTTTTCAAGCAGAACACGAAGATTCTCGCAGGACCGGACCGACACTGTTGGCAGACTCGTTCCGGAAACCACCTTGTCTCCACCAAGGTGGCGGTATAACCTGCGACGTCGGTGACACCAAAGAGAGAGGAACCATTCTTTTTTCTCTTCGGCTTCGCCTCTCTCGCATTTTGGGGTATTTTTCTACTTCCACGGATCTGCCCTTACTCAAGAGAGGGAGAAGATTGTGTACCTACCTCAGATCCGTCATTTCTAACTTTCTGGAAGGGGTGCGAAGATAACGTCAGCCTCAGGCTCAACCGTCAACTGAGCCTCACGTCGTCTGCTTCCTTGTCTTGCTACGAAGATGGCTCGTGGTCAACACCGTCACGACACCCGCCATCTGAACGACATGGCGGCCGGTCTCATGGTGGGCCACGGCCACCCTCTACGAGACGGAGTGGCAGCTGGCTCGGATCAAGGAGGACCACGATGGAGTGCAGCCACCTGCTGGAGACGGTCCAGAGCAACAAGGTGGCCGCCAGCCGAGCCCTGATCAAGAGCAAGGAGCGCAAGCGACAAGCTGGCGCTGACCGAGCCGCTGCAGAAAGAGCAGCATGTGACCAAAGAGCTGCGAAGAGCGGACGCCGAACGCATCGCGTGCGTCAAGCACGCGGCGAGCGCGACCTCCAACTGGCCATCGCGCTCGTCCAGCAGGCGCCGGCCGGACTTGCAACGCTAGTCCGCCCAGCAGCGCCATCCACCCCCTGACGCCTCACGACATCGTCTTCGGTCATCGAGACGCCGGACGAAGCTTGAGGGGGAGGGGAGAGTGTGGGCACCCTGGCGGCTCCACAGCCCAGTTGCCCGACTGCGAGGCAAAGGTGCCGAACTTTTCCCGCGTGGCGGCGACGTCACGCCAGCCACGCGCACATCAGTGCGCCGCCTTGATAAGGCAGCATCAGAGGCGGCGCACAGGGAGTCGCTGCCTGGACTTAGGCGCCGCTGGTAACAATGTTAATCGTCTTGTCCATGTCCCATTAAATGTAGTTTCTTGTTGTTGAAACCGTTGGCTCCGTGTTATTCCTCCGGGTCGGGTATGCAGCAAGGCAAACCGACCACAAGTTCAAAGAATCTGAACCACGTATAAAAACTGCTATTTTCAAGGCGTAAGGAACGAGAGGACACGCACCAGCGAGGCAGCCTCGGTCTAAGGTCGGTGAGATTAGAGACCTACTGAAAGAGCTGCATGACTGCACAATGCGAAAACCATGCACGAGGAAGCGGTCATGCAGCGGTAGCACAAATGAAATGCAGAAATCGAGCATAGAAATGCAATGAAGCTGATGGCAAATGTATCTGCATCAATGAGGCAAGGGACGCAAATTTTGCTCACACAGTTTGTGCAGCAGCAGTCCAGCTTTCTTTCAAATTTCCAATCTGCGACACCCAATTTCCAACCTTTTCCATCTGCCATGTTCTTTAACATTAGCCCCCTGTTTTCTCAGTCCCGCAATTCCTCTCAAAGTTTTCCTAACTCACTGTATTCCTCTGTCAACTAGTCCCACCCCAGTGCCCTCTCTCTTTCCCCAAGACCATCTGCCTTCCCACTGCCATCAGCCTTCCAGCGCCGTCTGCCCCCCCAACGCAACCTGCTTTCACATGCCTTCAACCTCACCGGCCCTCCTTTCCCA
Source organism: Ixodes ricinus (assembly GCA_037355805.1). Lineage (NCBI taxonomy): Eukaryota > Metazoa > Arthropoda > Arachnida > Ixodida > Ixodidae > Ixodes > Ixodes ricinus. The sequence continues at coordinate 11,227 of JAZHYW010020227.1, forward strand.
GACCCTCGCAATCACTAGAGTTTTCCCTCCTTTCCCAGACTCTCGCAATTACTAGAGTTTTTAAGCTGTTTTCCAAAGGACTGTGCAAGGTTTGAAGTGCAATCGTTATTCGAAAAGTGTACTATGTGCAATAAAATGTTTGTGATCAGCACTGTTACTACTCGATTGCCCCACAGCTCTTCGTACATTAAAACAACGATCTAGTGTGATTTCTGCAAATTGACAATGCTCAAGAACCGCAAGCCGGTTTGCTCATTTTTAGGAAGCAATGGTATACGGGGTATTTGGGGAGGGGCGGGGTTGATATGATGGGGAATATACCACTTCAACATGCTTTTGGCGCTATCTTATTAAATACCTCATGTCATAATGGCTAAGATATAGGCACTATGATTTGAAAACAAGCAATTTTACCAAGTCTAGAAAGTAGATGAAACATGCCGACAGAGAGGACCTGGCAGTTTTTTTTTTAATTGCATATCTGTGTGTAGACAGTGAGCCTGGTGTTCCCTTAGGCAGATGTATTGCATTGTAAGGAAAAATGCCGACACGCTCGGAGAATAATCTTTGGGAAAATTTCCATACAAAGCTAATGATGCCTCAACTTAGCACGAAAAAGTTAGTAAATGTAAAAATTGAGCTTATTGTCTCAACCTGATTTGTTTTCTTTTAACATTAGGTTATCTCTGAGATGCTTATCGACAACGAAAAGCACACCCTAGTAATTTTACATGTCATGTTTAGACCTGTTCCTCGCTAGCGTTTTCATATAACAATGCTGTAGTGCTAGGGCCCCGACTATGTTAACTTGAGAGTCCTAATATCACAGGAGCCACACTTGGGGACATGAAGAGACCCCTGATCTAGAGTATTTTGCAAGTTAAGAATAGCAGGAGAACCCTCCTCTCTCTAGACATTAGCAGGACAAACACTGGAAAGAAGGAGTGAAAGGAGGAAACCAACAATCCTGACGAGGAACGATGGTTTTCGCCTCTCCACTCTCCTATTCTTGAGGTGCAACAAATTTTAGAGGAATCTGGAGTTCTGTACATTCTTCTGAACATGCCTAGGCTTGACGCACATGGCTGTTTGACCTTAGCCGTAAGTTGTCGCCGAGATAGTCACGAAGGAAGTCTCTTATGGGGTACTCGGCGTCCACATCATGAGGGCTAGAGACCGGTTGAGGGAAACTTTCTCGTACACTGCGACGTCAGCATTCTATTCAATGTTGTACCTCTCGGAGTGAAGTTCACAGAAATTATGAAGTACATGCTACTGCTACTGCCATGGCGGGGTCAAACTTGTAGTCAATATCTGCTCGCTTAAGTACAATGCTCCACCTTCCCTTCATTCTGCCAAACGCCTCTTCCACCACAATGCGGGCACTGCTCAGATATGTGTTAAATGAATCATCATTTTGTGATATCCCATTCTTCGTGGCTACATATCCTTTAAATATCCAAGGCAGAAGCGGGTACGCTGGGTCTCCCACGAGCATCAAGGAATTGGTCTACAATTAATCCCACAATCATCTGTTGGTAGAGAGCCTGTCACTGTGTCGGTACAGACCAGACAGCTTGAGGACTGTTGCAGTCGTGGGCATTTCCGGCACGCTGCATGATATGCTTCGGAACCTGAACGGGCAGAAATATAATACATGAAACATTTCCTTGAAGCAATCACTGATGGCGACACTTGATGTACTATGTGTAGCTACACAAACCTATGCCAACAGTAGAGCTGCTTTTTAATCGTTTCATAGAAGACCTTTTTGTAAGCACTGCAGATTATCTTTGCTATTATATAAACACTCTAAAAATGCTGTGCACGAACTTCACACTTCTTGCACAAAATGGAAAAAAACACATTCACAATGATGAAATTGGTCTGAGTCATCTTGGAGATGCCAGAAGTCAATTTTGAGCAGCAAAAAACGCTTGTAAAATGAGCGCACATTTATTTTTATTGACACCAACTGCAAACATTATGTTAAGATTAAAGTATTCGACTCGCCAGTAAAAGGGAACAACACACATCGTTTTATTTATAAAACTTTTTAGCACAATTATGCGCGTAGCAAATACGTAACCTGGAACGAAGGTTA
>JAZHYW010020231.1:0-76403 GCA_037355805.1 Ixodes ricinus
CTGGTACTCCTCGGTGGACTTCAGGACGGACTTAAGACCTTCATAACTCGATGAGGTGAGGATGAGATCGTCGGCGAAGGCGAGTGCCCCGATGATACAGTCCCCGACGTCCAGGCCGGCTAAGTCGCGGTTGAGGTTCATGAGTAGGGGGTCCAGGACGCAGTTAAAGAAAGGGCGACAGGGGATCCCTTGCTTAATCCCCTGTCTAACGGGAACCCTAACACCGTCCGTGACCCCCCGGACCAGAATGATGTTGATGATCCAGCACACAGGTCGCGGACCACCTCGATGTACTGAGGTGGCAGTCCCCTTTCTCTGAGGACTTCAATGATGGCGTGATGGCTGACCGTGTCGAATGCCTTCCCGACGTCGAGGCTCAGGCTAAAGAAGCTTTGCCGGGCTTGCTTCCCTTGCCTTCATGAGTGCCTGAAGAATGATTATGTTAGATGATGCGCTCCGGTCGTCCCCGAATCCACCCTGGAGTTCATGGAATTCGTGGTCTTGTGAGAACCGCCGGAGCAGAGCCCTTGTGTAAAGGCGCAGTAGGATGGATGAGATGGTGATGGAACGGAAGTCCCCCCCCCCCCGGTAGTGGCCGAGCGGGACTTGAGGATGAAAACAGTCTTGGCGACCTTCAGTTCGTCAGGGAGTGTGGCGAAGGCCAACCAGTTAGTGAAGATGATGGCGAGGATGGCTGGTTGAATCTTGGACACCTCCTTTAACTAATATTAAACAGCGCACAGAACGTCGGCGGAAGAGAAAAGGACAGTAGAACAAAAAGAGCGCTGACTCCCAACTGATTTAATTAGACAGAAGAGAAAAGGAAGAAAAAGAGCCACGAAAATTGAACCCCCGTGAAGACAAGGTACAAGGAAAAGAAAATGAAGAAAATATGTACAAACTAGATCGATAGATTAAAGAAAAGAAGAAGAAACAATTTTAAAAGTAGAAAGAAAATGAAAAAAAAATAATAGAAGAATTAAAAAAAAATTAGAAAAAACGGTACTTTCACCCCTGGCCGAGCCAAAGTGTACTGCGCATAGGCGTTGTCCAAAAAAGACACCCCTTTGCACTCAGCGACAGGGATGGCTGGCTGACGCATTGCTGCCCTATTTTTTTAATTTGAAAAACCTCGTAGATTTCTCGAGTAGTCCGGTCTTTAAATCTACCAAGAACAGTTGTTTCACCAAACGTCGGTGCGCACTGGCAGGAGCGACAGTGTGTCGGCAAGTGCCCGCCTACCGTGGCTTGGAAGTGAATAGAAGTGTTCTCTAAGCCTGTCGTTGATGCATCGTTCCGTCTGACCTATATAGCATTTACCACACGTCAGGGGGATCTTAGACAACGCCGTCCACGCAGGTAACAAACTTGTTCTTGTGCCTCTTGTGGCATACGGCTGGTAATCAATTGTCGAGGACGGACCCCACTTTTGCGCAGATCTTGGATAAACGTAGGGGGCCGAGAACACCACGGGGACATCATACCTGTTTGCGATTTGCTTTAAATTGTGAGACAATTTATGCAGGTATGGTACTACGACCGGGCGCTTCTTTTGTATATTTGGCGTGCTGCTACTCTCCCCTTTAACATTCCTCAACAAAGACCCCATAACCTCTATTAAAACTGCGTGAGGGTAACCAGATGCCTTAAGGCGTTCAAGTTGAGAGCAACAACTGGCCTTCACGGTATGGAAACACGATTTTTCCAAGCCCGAGCCTAGAATGGACATGGCTATGCCCTTTTCACAATCATAGAGTAGGAGGATGTGTAGGGCAGTATGGCCTTTTTTGACCAGGGAGAGTAGGACCAGAAAAGTGGTTGGTTTGGGCCGATAGCGATAGATCCAAAAATTGCAGTGTACCATCCTTGGGTTCCCCAAACGTGAACTTTAGTCCCGAACCACACTTAACGAATGTTTCAACCACCTGATGTACTCCATAACCTCCCACCCTTTCTCGTACACAATCAAAAAATCATTAAGGTATCGAAATACTTTTCGTACAGGCAGGGTACTGAGGGAATCATGGATACTTCGATCAACCCTGGACAGGAAGATGTCGCTAAGAACAGGGGCAACACATGACCCGATACATACACCGGACTTTTGTAGGTAAAAATCGTCCTTCCACCCGATGTACGTTGACTTAAGGTAGTAAATTAAAAGCTCTAGGAAGTCCTCGATGGGGATTCCCATCGAGGACTTCCATCCCCATCCACCACTGCTTGCCGCGGTTCAATCGTGTATTGAAGGCAACGGGAGAGCTCGCATTTCGAAATGCTACAGGCATCCCCATCGAGGACTTCCTAGAGCTTTTAATTTACTATCTGGAAGTCAACGTACATCGGGTGGAAGGACGATTTTTTACATACAAAAGTCCGGTGTATGTATCGGGTCATGTGTTGCCCCTGATGCTTAGCGACATCTTCCTGTCCAGGGTTGATCGAAGTATCCATGATTCCCCCAGTAACCCTGCCCGTACGAAAAGCGACTTCGATGCTGTTGATGATTTTTTGATCAGGTACGAGACAAGGGGTGGAGGTTATGTGAGTACATCAGGTGGTTGGAAACATTCGTTAAGTGTGGTTCGGGACTATCGGAGTTGTCGAGTCACGCCCCTTTCGCTTCCCGTGGCATTGGGCAAGGCGACACCGCTGGCATGCGGACACCATCTAATCCGGCTCCTCTTCGCACTGCAGGTTGGTAAAAAACCTTCCTTTGGACGATTTATGAAAAGTTATTGGTGCCTAGCGGTGTTGCCCTGCCCGAAAGCGTTTTGTGTTGTTGTTGACTGCTTTGATGGTTTGTGTATGCTGGTGTTGCTTTTAAGCGGCGATGTTGAATTAAATCCCGGTCCCATAGATGAGGATATGAAGGCGCTTCTCAACGGACAGAAAGAAATACTTGAAAAGATTGGGATGGTCAACCAAAAGCTTGACGATTACATGGCTCGAACAGACTTAAGACTGAATACAATCGAAACTGATCTCAAATCTCTTGCCGGGTGTAGTGCACAGCTTGACCAATGTGAAAGAACAGTTGAAACAATATCGGTTGGTATGGTGGCATTGCGTGCTAAGATAGATGACGTTGAAAATCGCAGTAGGCAGAACAACGTCGTTATCTATGGATTGAAAGAAGACAGCAATGAGACGACAGCCTCATTGCGACAGCATGTCGTCAATGAAGTGTTCGAAGCCAAGATGGGTGTAAAAATCACAACTCTTGAGAGGATTCATCGCTTGGGAAGAAGAGGCGGCAATTCAACCCGGCCAGTAATATTGCGTCTTTTTGACCAAAATGAGAAAACTGAGCTTTTTAGGAACGCCCGTAAACTTAAAGATACCGGCTTGTCACTATGTGATGACCATTCACAGGATGTACGCATTAAGCGTAAGCACTTATGGGACCATGCGAAAGCAGAAAGGGAGCAAGGCGACCACTCGGTTAAACTTGTACGCGATAAACTATACATAGATGGCAAGTCATATACATGGGACTCCGAACTTCAGGAAGTGGTACAAGTAAAACGATCATAATGTACCCTCAAATCAAGGACAGTTTGTGAAACTGTTGTACTTGTTGTAAATTGCCGGAGTGTTAGAAATAAAGTGGGCGAGTTGGCTGGCCTAATCAGCTCAATATGTGCTGATGTCGTCATCGGAACGGAGTCTTGGCTCGACGCAACGATAATGGACAATGAAGTATTTCCTCGTTCTTTCAATGTGTACCGTCATGATAGAATGACGCACGGTGGCGGAGTTTTTATCTTAGTGAGGGATTCATTAAATAGCTGTGAACTTCGTGTTGATAGCAACTCAACTGAATCTGTTTGGTGCCGTGTCATGCAGTCTGATGGTTCCAGATTTGTGGTTGGCTCCTTTTATCGTCCACCAGCTTCTGATTTGAGCGTTATGCGGCAGCTGCGCAAGATTGTTTGTTCTTTTTCTGCCGAGTGTATTCTTCTTGGAGGTGATTTTAATTTACCGGATGCCACCTGGAGTGATGGTAGATGTGTTTTAGGCTCTAATAGCGGTATATACTCTGAGATGAAAACTATGTCGGATACACTTGGCTTTTCTCAATATGTCGCTCAGCCGACACGCGGTTCTAACCTTCTTGATTTGTTGTTTTGCAACACTCCCGATGTTGTGTCGAATGTATGCGTCATACCTGGCATCAGTGATCATCATGCCGTCGTTGCCAATTTGGCCACAACTACTAATCGAGTCAAAATTAACGAGTCTAGGAAAGTTTTCTTTTTTGACAAAGGGGATTATGCAAAGATCTCAATGAATCTTGAGAACAGTTTTTTGTCTTTTGAATGTATTGCAGACGACATAAGCGTTAATAATTTGTGGCTAACGTTTAAGGAGAGAATTCTTACTCTCATGGACGCTCATGTACCTAGTAAATTAAGCAGTAAACTGAAAAAGAGGGAGAAGCCATGGATTACTGGTGAGCTAATTTGCATGATACGTAGACGACAGAGAACCTTTACAAAGTACTGCAAAAATAAATCTGAGGATAACTTTTGTAAACTGCGGGACCTAACGTCACAATATAAGAAAAAATTGAGAGAATGCCAGAGGACGTTCTTTCAAGGTTTAACTTTAGACCTGCAAAGTAACAACAAGAAGAAGTTCTGGAAATTTATGAAACGGTGTGGTAAAGATAAGCTTGGGCCCCCAGTCAAATGCAGCATGAAGGGTTTGTTGTAACAAATGATTATGATAAAGCTACATTATTTAATGATTTCTTTAAGTCAGTATTCCTTCCCGATGAAAATGTTTCCCTACAGATGATTAGCGACCAGTATGTTGGCATGCCGCAGGTTGAGTTCTCCATTAATGGAATCAATAAATTACTTGTTAATATTGATGAATCCAAAGCTACTGGTCCTGATGGTATCTCCCCTAGGGTGTTAAAGTATTGTTCGAGTGCAGTAGCGAAATATCTTTTTGTAATTTTTTCTAAGTCGATACAGGAGGGAAAACTACCTGATGATTGGAAAGTAGCCAATGTCGTGCCAGTTTTAAAGGGCGGATCTAAATGTAATGTTTCGAACTATAGGCCGATCTCGCTTACCCCAGTGTGCTGTAAAATTATTGAACATGTTTTGTATTCGGCGTTAATGAAGCACCTTGTTTTGATCGACTTTTTGAATGATCAACAGCATGGGTTCCGAAAAGGTTTTTCGTGTACGACGCAGCTAATCGAGTTTTATCATGATATTGCCACAGTGCTTGATAATAGAGGTCAAGTTGATTGTATATTTTTAGATGTCAAGAAAGCGTTTGATACTGTCTCTCATTCGGTATTACTGCAGAAACTTGAAGTCCTAAATATTGATAATAATGTGATGAACTGGTTACGAGATTACCTAGCTTCAAGGCAGCAACAGGTTGTGGTAAATGGGACATGTTCGGGTCGTGTCTTAGTAACATCTGGCGTTCCACAGGGATCTGTGTTGGGACCGCTTCTCTTTCTCATTTATATTAATGATATTTCCCGAGGAATTGAATCAAAAATACGTCTATTTGCCGACGATTGTGCATTGTACAACGCAGTGTCTGGGGAAACGGATTTCACACAGCTTATGAGAGATGTTAAACGAATTGAAACATGGTGTAGAAACAATAAGATGTCATTGAACGCTAGCAAGTGTGTTCATGTGTGCTTCACAAGAAAACAGAATAAATTAACTCATCAGTACTCCATTAACAATGAAAATATTAGAATGGAACCATCTTATAAATATTTAGGTGTTATATTTTCCGAAGACGGAACATGGACAGCACAAGTGAACAGTGTCGTTTCCAGGGCAGGCAGGGCTCTAAGTTTTTTACAGCGCAACCTTAAACATGTAAGCAAAGAGCTTAAGGAAGCAGCGTATAAAGCGTATGTTAGACCGATATTAGAGTATGCCTGTCATGTGTGGGATCCGTCTTACCAGGTTCGTATCAGTGCTATTGAACGTATTCAATCTGTTGCTGCTCGGTTTGTCCTGGGAAGATACGATCGTTTCAGTAGCACAACTGAAATGAAAAAGGAACTGGGATGGATGCATTTAAATGAACGTCGTAAAAGGCTGCGCCTCAAACTGTTTTACTCCATTTATCACAACCAAACAGGAATTTGTGCTGCAAAGTTTCTGCATTCGCCATCTTACCGTTCTGCTCGTACAGACCATTGTTATAAGGTTCAGCCGTATTTCTCCAGGACAAACATTTTGAAACACTCTTTTTTTGCACGAACCATCGCAGAATGGAATTCATTACCGGCGGAAGTGGTGTGCCGCGAGACTGTGGATCTTTTTTTAATGCATTGTGCCCCCCTGCAATAATGCCTGTATAGGCGCTGCGGGTTTTTCATGAATAAAAAAAAAAGTTCATGTTTGAGGAACCCAAGGATGGGACACTGCAATTTTTTTTTTGAATCTATCGCTATCGGCCCAAACCAACCACTAATGCTGGTCCTACTCTCCCCGGTCAAAAAAGCCATTCTGCCCTACACATCCTCCCACTCTAAGATTGTGAAAAGGGGCATAGCCATGTCCATTCTAGGCTCGGCCTTGGAAAAATCATGTTTCCATACCGTGAAGGCCAGTTGTTGCTCTCAACTTGAACGCCTTAAGGCATCTGGTTACCCTCACGCAGTTTTAATAGAGGTTATGGGGTCTTTGTTGAGGAAGGTTAAAGGGGAGAGTAGCAGCAGGCAAAATATACAAAAGAAGCGCCCGGTCGTAGTACCGTACCTGCATAAATTGTCTCACAATTTAAAGCAAATCGCAAACAGGTATGATGTCCCCGTGGTGTTTTCGGCCCCCCTACGTTTATCCAAGATCTGCGCAAAAGTGGGGTCCGTCCTCGACAATCGATTACAAGCCGTATGCCACAAGAGGCACAAGAACAAGTTTGTTACCTGCACGGACGGCGTGGTCTACAAGATCCCTCTGACGTGTGGTAAATGCTATATAGGTCAGACGGAACGATGCGTCAACGACAGGCTTAGAGAACACTTCTATTCACTTCAAGCCACGGTAGGCGGGCACTTGCCGACACACTGTCGCTCCTGCCAGTGCGCACCGACTTTTGGTGAAACAACTGTTCTTGGTAGATTTAAAGACCGGACTACTCGAGAAATCTACGAGGCTTTTCAAATTCAAAAAATAGGGCAGCAATGCGTCAGCCAGCCGTCCCTGTCGCTGAGTGCAAAGGAGGTGTCTTTTTGGACAACGCCTATGCGCAGTAACTTTGGCCGGCCAGGGGTGAAAGTACCGTTTTTTAATTTTTCCATTCTTTTTTAATTTTTATTTTTTTCATTTTCTTTCTATTTTTAATATTTTTTCTTCTTTTTCTTTAATCTATCGATCTAGTTTGTACATATTTTCTTCCTTTTCTTTTTCTTGTACCTTGTCTTCACGGGGGTTCAATTTTCGTGGCTTCTTTTTCCTCCTTTTCTCTTCTGTCTAATTAAATCAGTTGGGAGTCAGCGCTCTTTCGTTCTACTGTCCTTTTCTCTTCCGCCGACGTTTTGTGCGCTGTTTAATATTAGTGATGTACCAACTAGCTCAAATTACCACTTTACTACACCTCCTTTAAGGTTAGTCCATCTGGGCCGGGGGCAGTCTTCGCGCCGGTGTCCTTAAGCACTCCCTGGAGCTCTCCGCCGGTGAACGGCTCCACCTCTATGTTTAGTGCGGGGTCGGATGTTAAGAACCCGTCAACCGGTTTTGATGGCGTGGACATGAGGGGGTCGTAAACCCGGTGGAGCTCCCCGAGGAGGACTGCCGGGTACTAAGCGCCGTCCAGCCGCAACTCGTCAACCAACACTGCGTAGACCGCACCCCAGTGAGTGAAACTAGCGAGGCATTTGGCTATTTTTTTTAATAGGGGATTGCCAGCCACCAAGTGCCTTTCTGCACCCGGCCCCGGAACTTACAGGGCTAGGTTCGGACTTGGGGCTGACAAGACAACCCTGCGTATTCCACTCTGTATAAAGGGCAGAGGAACCCGTAATTGCTCCCACCGAGGTGGGGAGCCAGCTGAGCCATGATGCCCCGACTTGGGCGCTTCGCCCACGGGCATTACCCCGCGGTGGTCATAGTGCGATGGGCCCAGAAACACCGCAACCCGCCCTGCAGACACCGCACGGAGAGTTCCTTGAGGTCATTGCCCGTCAGGCCCAGGCTTTGTAAGTCCCGGGCACTTTCTGGCGACCACACGCCTCTGAAGTTAAGGGTCACCGTGGTAACCGTGAGAGAGCCCGTTCTCTCCCCTGGACCAGCCGCCGCAGCTCCACCCCGGAGTACTTGTCCTTCTTCTGGTGGTGGAGGAAACCCAATCCCATCTTCGTACCGACGACTTGAGCATCGATGATCAGGGAGTCCTGCCCCTTATAAGCCACCAGATCCGGCTGAGAACTCCTTCTGGTAGGGTGTAGTGGGGCTCCCACAGAACGGACCATTTGAGCTGGCTCAGCCGACCGGACACATAACGGACGAGGTTATCGTGCCTCTTGGTCCGATTGCGGTGTCCTCGGTGGCAACACTGTAGAACGTGCCCCAAGCTTTCAGGGGCACGACAGCCAGCTCTGCAGGTCACATCCCGCGGGCGGCCCCGGCTAGTCCTCTCCAGGGTGGGCTGAGCGTTGATTCTCAGCTTGATGAGGTCGATAAACCGGCGCCCCGGCAGCATACGGCTTCCCTCCGAGATCCACCGGTGAGCTGCCGGAACCCTCCCGGAGTCACGAAGGGCCGCCCCGTCACAACTCCGATGTAACCGTGCCGCCCACATCCTTTGGACCGCCTTTTTGTCCCGCAGCTCGACGCCTTGATAGTAGCAGGCGTCCAGTGCCTTCTGCCGGAAGCCCACCAGAAGCGGGCAACGCAAAGCCTCCGCACAGCCAGGATGGTCGCTGAAGCGGAGGCCCTCGATGCGGCGGAGGCGCATGGATGGAATGGACGCCCGTAGGGACACCACTCCCAGGCCTCCCTCTCCCACGGAGGCGTGGGAAGTACCCGAGGGGGACGTCATGGGGGAGGGCTAGCCAGCCTCGCAGGGCCGCTCGGACCTTGGCATCCAACTTCTTAAGGAGCCCAACCGACCAGGGACCCAGGATCAGGCGGTGGAAGAGGCGGGGCAGCAGGTAAGTCCGCAGCACCAGGAGTCGCTGCTGCGGCTTGAGAGGCGCCTTCCTCACTCGCTCCAGGAGGCCGTCCAGCTCCACCTCCACCCCATTGGAACTGGTACCGTCAGGTGTGAGGATACACCCAGGTACCTCCAGACGGAGGCAACGCCACTGACGGGCAGGGGCTCGCCGTTGATGTGAAAACGATTGGTCGTCACGATCTTGCACTTCTTCTCTCTGGCTGAGGGCTGGAGCGAGAGCGTAAAGCTCTTCGCCACGTTGATGGTAAGGCCTCTCGGGGACAGGAAGGCAGCGAGGTCGTTGAGCCGCTGCTGCAGTCCTTGTGGCGTTGATGCGCAGACCACCAAGTCGTCGGCGAAAGCCATTGCGTCAACGGTGAAGTCTCCACTCCTGAAGGCCACCCGGGGATCCACGCCGCTCAGGAACTCGTCCAGGACCATGTTGAAGAGGACCGGAGACAGCGGGTCGCCCTGCCGCACTCCCGTCGTCGGTTGCACCACGAGCTCCTCCCCTCCGTACTGCAGAGTGGTGTACGATGTGGCGTAGAGGTCCCGGAGGTACGCCAGGAAGGGGTCATCGAAGCCAGCTCGTAGTACTCCACGCAGGATGGCCTCCGTCGTCATCCGGTCAAAGGCCTTCGCAAGATCCACACTGGCCAGATGAAGGGGGCGCAGCTTGCTGCGGGCCTCATCCAGCACGGTGGACAGCAGCAGGATGTTCTCAGCACATCCATCCACCGGCTGGAACGCACGCTGCCGGAAGTCCAGAGGTGCCAGCGGCCATGACCCGCTTAGCCAGGATCTTATGGAAGAGCCTCTGGATGACCGGGCCTACAGTGATGGGACGGAAGTCTGACGGGAGGGCAGCCGGGTTCTTCTTGGGGATGAAACTGGTGCGGGCTGCACGCCATGCTGTGGGTAAGGCGGCGCAGCAAGAGGAGCAGGTTGATCAGCACCCGCAGGAGGAGCGAGGGCACGGAGCGCAGGAGACGTGCCGTGAACCCATCAGGACCTGCCGCCGAGTTCTTTGGCGGCAGCGCCACCTTGATATCTTGGGCCGTCGCTGGCTGGAAGACGTCGATCCTCTGTGGGGGCAAGGACACCGGCTCCGTGGGAGGTGCCGGTGGCGACCCCGTCATGAAGCTCCTCCATTCCAGCAGTAGGCCCCGGCAGTCAGTGATCGCTGACTCGCATGGGCCGTCCAAGATTGCCCGTGCGCAGTCAGCCTGCCTCTTGGCAAACCGCTCCTGCGTCGCTGCGTACTCCCGCTTCTTTTTCTTGCGGCGACTTTCGCGTGCTGGCTGTCGGCGGGGACGTCGCTGTCCCCGCTGGTGAGCAGCTGGAACCACGAAGACCTCTCGAAGGTAGTCGTCGAGACTTGAGTAGATGTTGACTCCCAGAAGAGCCCTCTGGGCGAGGTCCCACAGGCGAGGGCCCTGGAAGTCCGCAGGGGGCGCCCGGGTCAGCAGCTTGCGGAGCTCCTCTCGCACCCTCTCCTCCGACGACTCCTGAGACGGGCCCGCAGCGGAGATGGGGGTCTCCGCAAGATCCGGGAGGGGGACTCACTAGGAGAGCGGGATCGCTGGGGCTGCTGCACCACATGGGCCACAACACCACCAGGTGTCACCACGTCTCCCAGGTCATCCCCCGAGATGGCGGATCCGGAAGCCTTGACGTCCCCGATGACTCAGGCAGCATCACCTCCAAAGATGATGGAAGACGATCACGCCGGCAGGAACGCAGGGGGCGCTTGGGACGGGCGCCCTGCGCCACGAAGTCCAGCTGGGGCTGGGGCACCGGTGAAGACTGCAGGGCCCGCTGATGCTGGAGACCAGGATCCACGGGGCAGGTGGTGGCAGGAGCACCACCCTCACCAGTCGGGGCCCTCTCTCTCGGTTCACGTGTACGCAACACGCGAGGACACGCACCACCCGAGGCCGCACCAGAGTCCGTCAGGCGCAATGCAGTTTCCGCGGCTAACCTTTGAACAGTTTCCTTATAGTTCAAGTCCTTGCGGTGACTCTTAATCGCTTCCAGAGAACGCGAAGGGAAATGGAAGTGAAGGACCTGGTTAATGTTGGTACAGGATGACCCCAACTCAACCTCCTTCCTAGCTAACAAGTATTCTTCTTCCTTATCCCACCGAGGCTTGATCCTATGGACGTCAATACGTTCGTTGTATAACGTCCTATGGGCATGTCTCAAATGCTGTGTTAGGCCTCTCGCGGATGCAAAGGCCCTGGCGCACTCGGGACATGTATGAAACTTAGGTGCATCCCCAGCTGCCCCATCCTGAAACTGCCCCCCGCCCGACGCTCCCCCAGCAACCTGCCGACTATCTTGAGACACCCCGTCCATTGGACGTGAGAACTCCCCCACGTCACGGGACTCGGACGGCCTCTCACCCTGAGCATGTGCCGAAGGGATAACCTCCACATCTCACCCCCCTCATCAGGGCCTCCTGGTTAACCTCAACCTCGCCCGAACGGGGTGAAAGAAGAGCGACTGCTGCCTGAGCACCAGTCGCACCAACAGGAAGTCGTGTTCCAGTCTCCCCAATTGTCACAGCCAATGTTGCTCGCACTGCACTCGAAGTGTCCGTGTCCACAACCACACCAACACCGTCACCAATGTCACCACCGCCCCCTTGCTCCACAGGCACGGCAGAGTCCACCACCCGCACACCGTCTTGCCTCCCATGCTTCTTCAACGAAGCATGGACCCTCAGGCCCTTTAGGGTAGAGAAGGACCTCTCACACACTGTGCACTTAAACTGCAGAGCTGGAGTTGGTCCACCGGACCCATCACCACCCTCACCGGGCACACCTGGCTCAGCTACGACTTGGTGCGCCTGCCAACTGGCAGGCACGTATAGTTAATTTCTTTTGTCTGTCCAGGCCAAGTGAAGTTTGCCGAACGGGCTGGCAACCCGAACGACAAGTAAATCTGAGGGCTGCTCAGTTTGCGATCTTATGCAAGGTGCAACCACATTACGTGGTTACACACACACGGCCGCAAACGGCCGTGTGCACTCATTGCCGCACGTCTGCCATCGGAGCTACAACTCCGATGCCCAGAAGGGACCACGAGGAGGTCTGCTGGTTGGCATTTTGCCCTTCCTAAGAGAGAGTCATAGTTACTCCCGCCGTTTACCCGCGCTTTGATGAATCTCTTCACGTTGACATTCAGAGCACCAGGGAAGAGAAATCACATCAGCGTCAACACCGACCAGCGGCCACCGAAACATTTCAACTTTTTTATCCATCTTGCTTGTCCGTTGTAATCCGTTGTCAAGGTTACAAATTGCATTTGATTCAGCGAATTTAACCTCGACATATTTTTATCCACTCAGGAGTTTATATCCAATCTACGTGACTGGATGTCTGTGAGCTAATCAATAATCAATTTTTGCATTATGATAATGTTGCATGACTTTTATTGATTTTACCTTGTTTGTTTCCAGTATGTTCAGGTTTTACTCCATGTTTGTTTAGTGCACCACACTGTAAACTAGACGGGTTGTTTGTGGGCACGAGAAAAATAAAACAATTTATTATTTATTAATTTTAATATAAGAGCTCAATTGATATTATGATTACTCTTCTGATTATTTAGAGTTACTATAGACTCAATAGACTTTACGTCAAGCTGACTGACATATTGATGAGGCTTTGATTACTTTGAGTGATTATGCAAACCACTGAATAACCATAAGATCAATTGATAATATGATCACTCTCTTGATTACGTGGAGTTTCTTTTGGATTAATTAAATATAATTCGGTGTGAATTGACATTAGATATTTTCTTATATGAATAAAGACACTAATTTCTACACGTTTAAGAGACAATAAATGTCTCACAATTCCCGATTTGAAGCTTCGGGTTTTCCTACAAGCGGAATATCCGAGGCTCTTAGCAGTCGACGCGCTTCAGCACATTTATCGCCACACTACGAGTCTACCTTGAACTCGGTCTCACTATTGCTTTCAAAGAATCTTCGAAAAATGGGTGTTTCGTCTTGTCGCCAAAGTAGCAGGCAAAACCAAGGCTCCAATGACGTTCACATAAAGTTCACCACGTTTTCTGGCCGACCGACCGAGGTTTCCTAATTTTCTCAAGTCGCGGTGGCGACCTGAAGCCTTCGCATAAACACTCGAGAATCAACATCAGGACCTCCAGATATATCGTGCCAACCGACAGGGACCTGCCAAAGGGCGGTGGAAGGTCTAAATCACTAATAATTTCCGTCATTTTGATTGGTTTGAAGCAGTTGGTTCCACGCAGCTACACCCTGAAACAGCTCAAAAGCGAGCTTCGACGACAACAACCCAGGCTGGCAATCGGTGCTTCTTTATCAACCGCCTTCTGGAACGACGGCTACACCTTGAAGCACGTATCGTTGCAGCCGGCCGACCGCAACAGAGCCAACGTCGATGAAAAGCGGAAGATCTTTGCGACTTGGTCTGAGAAAGACGTCCCCAAGCGTTGGTGTTTTACGTGGAAGAAACCAACTTCAACAATTAGGTTCTCCCGCAAGTCTGAACGGTCTACACGTGGCACGGAGCTCGCACAAAAATCCACAGCTTCAAGAGGGCCGAATATTGATATTATCGCCTGCCTGTCCACCGAGGGCTTGTTTTGTGGAGGACGATGGATCGCGTATCCTTGCTCACATTTGGTTTCCTTAAACAGAGACTAGCTGTTTAGTTGCAGATAGAAGCACCAGGCATGGCTACAATACGCAGATCGACGAAGGACTGCTATGGACTGCTGTGAATAGTCATTTTAGGTACAAAATAAGTTGTAAGCCAAATAGTATATTCCACTAAAATAACGTTGGAATAATCATGAGCACTATAAACAATGTTTCATTCAGATTTAAAAACAAAAAATTGTCATAATACTAAAATTAATTACATTTTGTACGCAGAACATCATAATAAGTTATATCGGCGTGTGAACGATGACTACGCCTTCTTTAAAACAGTCCAGCCAAAGTTGTTCTGGCTATTCCCAAGCTTCCTTCAACTGCTCGCCTAATTTAGTTTTCGTTTATTCTATTGTCTGTACCTCGAACGGATAAAACATATATGAGGGTGACAACTAAACAACAAAGTACAAATAAAAATAGACATATAGAGCAGTTCATATAACTTTTTTGTCAAATGCCTTCGCTAGATTGCGAATTTAAAAAAGATGTCGCTAGAATACCGCAGTTTATTATAAATAATAGCCAGAGTATAACTGAGAACCTTTTACTACAACTAAGAGCTGTCACATTAATACTCACCAATTTTATTTTCTTAATATACCCGACGCTTGCGTGTTTAACGTCCCGCTGCGGAGGAATGCTTTCCTTTAGCACTCGGATGCAGTGCAGCAAGCAAGATAAGCAAAATTGCGATGCTTAGTACGCGGTTACCGCTTCACTACAGCACACAAGACTACGGTGAGAATCGCAGTCAACAAATTTATAGAGGCTGGGCGTCGATTAAGAAATCTTAACCCGATTAATCGCCACCCTTTTAATCCGATTAATTAATCGATTAATCGGTTGCGTGGATTTCTAAATAATGTATTAAAAAGAATGCCAACAACTCGCCTTGCCTTTGAAGACTTATTTTACTCTCTGTTACGGCGGCACAAAGGACATTTAGGATTGGTGATAAACATATAGTTCAACGATTCAAAGGCTCGCATATTTTTGCGCCAGTCTGCAGACAAAGAGATTTTGTCCACATTCTCCGGACAGGCAGACAAGAAATCAGGGCTTGGGCGATGCTTTCTTCTTTTTCAGGAGAAAGGGGCCTCGATGAGAAGGCGGTTGATTGTTTTCTGCGCTTCGGCGGATGGTCCTTGCCGCAGCGGCGTACATGAACAACTTCGCTCGTAGGTGATACTGAAGTGAACTTACGCTTCCACTGTACGAAAAACGGCTTTTTGAAGATGATGCAGTGGACTTCCTTCGAGTGCAAAACTTCACAAGTTCCCGTTAAGCCGAAACTGTCCAGAATGAACTCGTCCATTTTTACGGGCCTAATACATGGAACAAGCAACCATGGCGTCAATGGCACGTTGTTAGCTTCTTGGCTTGTTCTTCGTGCTCTGTTTGTCTTGCCTGGGCAGGATGTGCAATGAGATCCTCAAGACGTGAAGTTCCTGCTGGTCGGCGGGGATCAATTGCGGGCCCGGCTTGTTCGTCTGCCTCCGGCAGAACTGTTATGTATATCATCGAACACGCAGGCGCTTCGCGAGCTTGAGGTGGACGCCTGCTCATAAGCATTCCTGGCTTGGAACGGAACCACCGCCGGGGAACGGCGGACAGACGCCCGCATGCGTACTTTCCTTAAGGGGGGGGGGGGGGACATGAGTCATCCCTAGTTCGGGCAGGGTCGTCCAGGATAGAGCCATGCGTGCGATCCAGTTGACTTCTTTTTTTGAGTACCGATTAAAAAACCTATTAACCGGTTAAAATGTTTGATCGCGATTGTGCCTTAATCGAGATAATCGGAAGGTTAATCGATCAATTGCTCCAGCCCTACAAATTTAACTTACACGTCAGAGCAGACTTGGAACGTAACGAATATTCCGAAAATGTCGAGTACTGTCAGTGTCAGAGACAGATAGAGAGGTCAGACAAAATAGTCGTTATTTTCGACTAAAATCGGAAGTTCTGAAAATTCGCAAAGCCTACTGTAACAATCCGGACGTGTAACGGGGCCTGAGCAATTTTATTTTCAGTATTTAATAAATTGAAATCACGTTTTAGCGCAATGTTGGCGCAAGTTTCTTACGTATAGGGCTAAATGTAGCAGGATGGTGCAGGGTAATCACCTTGACGCACTTTGTCGCAAATGGCATAGCAATCATATCACTGCGATGTGTTGTCGACCTTCGATAATGTCGTTGAGGTTGTTGGGCACCTTTCAGAAGGGTCGTTGCGATGCCTGGCCTCGCTAGAGTGGGGTGCCTCCGACGTTCGCGGAGGGTCTTTCCATCGTTCGTCTGGGGCAGCTCCACCTCCAGGGGTTGCTGCGCTCAGTTTCCCTGACAAGGATGAGGGCGAGAGGCTCGCGACGGGGTCTGTGCATAGCCGAAAGTTGGGCGTCGTGATGACGGCGACCAAGACCTTACGGCGAGGTGCAGGTGGGGGAGACCGAGGTCGTCGAAGCTGAAGGTAGGTTTTAATCTCCGATGATCGCTCACCGCAGCTTGGGTGTAGGTCGTTCGGGATCAAGCTGCGCCCCCGTTGTTGCCGGTAAGGGGACGATTGGGGTTTCGCTTGCACAAGGAACATTTTTCAGCATATATAAAATATTGCTTACTCCACCTAATTGTCGTTGATAATGTTTTGTTCCTTGTGAAGAATGATTTCTCATTTCCCGTCCTTCACCTGGATAGGAATTCTGACATTTTTACTGTTGATAAAGGCTAAAAATTAAGTTAATCATAAAGGTGATTGATAGCTAAAATATGCAGTAGGTTTCTGTCTAGCAACTTGAGTGTCAAAACATTCGCCATAGACATGTTCACAAAACTGAGGCAGTAAAATCTTTAAAGAAAACAAAAACGATTCTTCTTTTTTTGTTATTTTTGATCGCTTAAAAACTGGAGAGCGAAGCTCAGTTTTGTATTGCTGTTATTGTATTTCAATATTTGTATTCTTGAAAACTTGGTTTGAATCACTATAACTGCTACTTTCTTTTTGCTAAAGAGCTCAAGTTCTGCGGTTTGCGAATTCGTCCAAAAGATAGGGTTAACAATACAGACATATTTTCCTTCTGTGTGTGTGCTCTAAAATACTAAAACATAGTTTACAGTAATATTGTGAAATATCTTGTCAGAAACATTTTTTTTGTTCTAACCAGTATGGATCCAGAAGTGGTTGTTCAAGTGACATACGTCTTGTTTAATTCTACCATAATATTGCTTACTGGCTGTTTTAAAAATAGGAAACAGGCAGTTTTAGTGAACAGTAGAACGTCAACTTGACTTGACGTTACGTCTAGGTAAGTTGACTAGACGCAAATCCCAGAGAACAGGACTCCAACAGATGGCGTCAGGATGACTCGTGTGTTGTTCACCGTTTCAGTCACAATGTTATGCTGAAACACGTGAGTAATTAATGCCATTACTCAGTAATATGGTATTGAAGGTAGTTTTATTCAGTGGACAATGATATGATCACACAAAATATATTCCAACTTTATAGGCTTCGAATTTTCGACATAAACGAAAAACGTTCGAGCCTTCCGTTAAACTCCTAAATACCGGGACACTGTCCACACGAGCGGAGTGATCACCTCACGTGGTCACGTCTCGCGTTCACGTCACTGAGTGACTTTACTGTGTCACGTGACACTGTGACGCCACTTGGTGCTCGACGTTTCTGGCGTAACTTTGCTATCTGGGACGAGACGATATCTGTCCTTTTTTCTATGTCGTAGACGTTTAGTCGGTGGCATAAAAGTTTTTTTATTGCGCTAGCATTAGTGTCCTGTACCGCGCTAACCTTGGACTGGTTGGAGCACACGTATTCAAAGTTCGCAACATCACCACGGGATGGCGCCATAGCCCCACGTAACACCTAGCAACCGAAGATTGCCGGCGACGACGTCACCCTTCGCAATTTCGGTGCAGCTGCAGTGGAAGTCGGCAGGTGTATAACTTCAGGAATAGTGGGGCAATTTCTTAAGTACTTCACGAATGTTCTTTTTGTGACAGTGGTACTTAACTATTTTTCAAAACGTGCGACGACGGTAAAAATAGAATAATAATTATAAAAAAGAGTGCTTTCGAGTTTTATTTTTACTGACAGTGAATTGCTCATATACGATGTAGTCAATGGTGGTCATAGCTTTGTGTGCTACTGCTGAGCGCGTGCTGATGGCAACCTTCCACAGTTCTTTCCACGTGCATTCCGCACCACCAAGACTGCCGGTCTTATCAGCCTATAAATGTGAGGCCGGTTCTGAGCATCCACTCTAAAATCGTCCTCAAATTTGGCGTCCGGTAAATACCCTTTATAGAAGAGGCATAAAACAAAAGTTCATTTCAGGGAGCCCAAAAGTATGCAAACTGTGCCGTGAAACGTCAAATGAAGCTAGCAAAGGACACGTTTGCAAAGAACCCTCATTTTCCTGGTGGACGCTTCTCCACTCAAGCTGGTCTGCATTCAAGCAAGGTATTAAAGATGGATCTGAACTTATACATGCCTCTTTTAGTTGTTTCACCACCAAACCTATCTAAGCATGTCCCTATCCACATCACGAGAGATCTGCCCTCGAAAATGGCTATTGCAATCCAAAAGGCGAAAGCAGTTTACCCGTATCAGCCTGTATAATCGTGAATCTCATTAATATACAAGATGTGGTTTTGAAACGTGAGCCTGAGCCTTACTCAAGAAAATGAACAGCGTAGCACTAGGCACAAGATCCCATGGAATGGAATGTTCTACAGATGGAGATGTGACTGCAATCAACACGAAGAGCTCTTTCACTGCGCTCGGAAGAGCCGACCCAGTATACGAATCTGGGCAAATAATAAGGATAATAATTAATAATAAAAACTCTAATGCTCATCTGAAGACATACAAATACACGAGAGGAGGAACGTGCAAGCGAGTATGGGTGTCAAAACATGGGACTAAAATTTTAGACAAGTATAAACAGGCAGGGACGGGGTCCAAAAAATAGTTCCCCTCGTTTATTGCAGACGAACAATCCGTGCAACATTCAGACGTATAAAAAGGGGTTGTTTACACAAGTTAACATATAATAGGCCGCAACTTAAACTACATTGTATACACATGTGGAAAAAAGGAACAAATACGAAAATCGGGCCCAAATCGAAACACATGAGAATCGTTCCACGCTATCTTCGAACAAACGGAGCGCATCTCTTGCTCACAAATCACAAGTAAAGTTTCGTTAAAAGTCAATTCGCGACTTACGAACTCCACATACTATTTTCAGGACGCCGCACAAAAAATTTAAACAAGAGTGTACTTTTTTTTATTTCAAAAACTAATCTGCTTTTTCTGTTTCCTTTCTTTTTTGCATCTGCGTTTTAGCTTTTTTTACAATGAGCGATGAAACATGATATTTTTAGGTACGACGTGGCTTTTGTGAAAAGCAAATACACTCTTCACCTACCGCTCACATATAATTGCTATAGTTTGTCACAAAACTGAAGACAAAAAAAAAATGGAAAGCAATATCGCGCGATGTTTAACGGGCTTGACGCTGCTTTTCGACCTACTTCTAACATAGCGTCTCTCCATTGCCATATTTCGTCTCTAAACCGATCTTGCTCGTGTTTCGCACAAACACGCAAAACAAAAAGTGTAGATAATAAAAATAGGCAAAAGAAGGCTCCATACTGGTTGAATGGAATAATTGATGCAAAGCCGCCGTAGGACAAACTTTCAGTGGCGTGACCAGATTGCAAGCCGCGCCTCTTAGTTACTTCTCATTTATGCTAACCACTGCTACCAGAACGTCGTGACTGTGAGGACGAACATTACAGAGAACTCTAAATCACAACCAGGCACGCGCCATATTTTTGCACGTTCAACGCGGCGGCATTTTCCTTCAGAACACTTGTGATTGAATACATTTACTTCGGCGCGTTCATAAATCACATAAAAAATGCCAAGAGAAAAGGTGGTGTGATGCAGTGGTTAGCAAACCTGACCAGTAATCCATACGCCTAGAGTTTGAATCTTGACGCCATCCAAAGATTTCGCCTTTCACCGTAACAATATTCATAAACATATTCCATACAACCAGTACAGATCAATCTTCATATGATCCTCGATTATTTCCACTTTAGCGGCCTTGTATTATGATAAAGATGTCTCAGGATGCGCATATATTGATATATATTATAAGTAGGACTGAGCGCCTATTAAAACAATGAAGCCGAATAATCGGAATCTTCTAACCGGCAACTTTTTAGTCGATTGATTACTCGATTGATGTGATAAACGACGCAATGTCTATAGTTTCAATTAGAGTTCAAATTTGATGTGTTTTTGAAAACAGTCCAAATAAACTTGCAGCTTAATTTTACACTTGTGGACGCAGAGAAGTTTGTTGATAACTTCGGGAAGGAACGAGCTGATTTCCTTGTCCTTAATAGTCACTGCAGCGTTAAACAGGCACTCACTTCGGCGTTGAAGTTGCTGCATGAGATATAATTTTCTTGCGTGGTTGTGGTGGGGAACGTCGCCCCTGCAGCTCTCATTGCATTTATATTTAACCTGAAGTTTGCCCTTCATACCGGTGTATTCCTCCACGTCTGTGAAGTGTGTAAGGCGCCGTTCACAGCTTGCAACCGAGGAGGACGGACAGAGACAAGACCGGTTTTTAAGCCTCTTGCAACGGCGGAGGACCCGCTCCGCAGCAGCGCATCCGGTCCCCCGCCATCGGCAAGAGGCTTGAAAACCGGTCTTGTCTCTCTCTGTTTTGCTCGGTTGCAGCTGTGTGAGCGGCGCTGAATACTGAAGCAAGTAAAATTGGCGTAGGATACGCCACTCTTTGTTCCTGTCAAGGAAATGTTTAGTTTAAATTCAGCTCTGCTCATGTGTCCTCTACCAAACTAATTGCAGATGAAGAGCTTCGTTAAAGGAATGCAGAAGGCGGGAATAATTATTACCCGAATCCCGAGTAAACTATAGCGAAAAGCAACAACATATTTTGTGCTTTTGATCTAGTCGGACTAATCCTCTGTTGTTGCGCGCAGTTTCGACTATTGTGGGGTCTGCTCGTTTTACGATGGTGCCCTGTGAGTTTCTTCAAGGCACGCTCGGCGTTTGGCGTATGTTGAGGAAGGGCTACGCCGGGCCCTGTGGCTGCCGAAAACCCGCTAACCATTTAGACGTGTCGTCCTCCCTCTTTGTCCTCGCTATTTTGAAGGAAAACTCAGCCGGCGGAATGTCCGTAAGTTGGCGCCATGAATATCCAGTGAATTGTCGAGTTAAGGTGTCAGGCTTTTCAGTCGGACCGCCACCACTGAACGAACCCAATGCGCGAGCCGCCATTGGGTCGACTGTGGAGGAACCAGATCTTCGATGGTAACAACTTGTGACATTAGATACATAAAATTCATGACCAAAATCGCTCAACTACTGCAAGACTCTGGTCAAAATTTGTGCTTTCTTTGTCTATCCAAGTTTGCCAAACAAAAAAGCGTAGAATGTTTTTTTCTGGGTTATGTTTTGGTTTTTACAATTCAACCAATTAACCGGTTAGAAACAGTGATCGCGATTAGAGCATAAATATATTAATCGGAAGGTTAATCGATCAATCGCCGAGCCCTAATTCTAAGGGTAGAGATTCCTATATCTCTAATGTTTTATAACGATGCTGGTAACCCCGCCAGAAAAGTGTTACGTTCCATTTCATGCATGCGTGTATTTTCGCATACGCCTGCAGGACGGAGAAGCTGCATCCGTTTCTGATTTGGTAACATTTCAAGCTGCAACTTCCTTTGTCGTTACAAAGTAGTAAGTACCCTTACAACCGAAATAAGATCAATGTGTTATAGGAACTTTTCGAAGGAATCACTATACTCCGTTCCCCCTAAGTAGACAGTACGGTTGAGGAGCTGCACGCTCACCGTACCTATCGAACCGCTTCACTTTAATCAGCTGATTTCACTGTTGCACCTGTAAAATGGTGAAAGCGTGCGTCGTATGTGGCGAACAGATGAATGTATCCCTGGTGCAACTTTCCAGGTCATTCCTCGCGGATGAATTCTATTTTGCAACTTTTCTAGGTAATAATTGTTTCGGGGGAAATATTTTCCGGGGGATATTGCTTCCTGCGTCTTGTTTTCACCTGATTAATTGTTCTGATTATTTATTTCTACAGAGGACGAAAACTGTGTAAGGTTCGGCTTTAAGACATAGCACTGTAATAATGATACGGCTTAGCAAAGGCTGGCTAGCGAAAAAATTAATGAAATCATCCGTGTACAATTTTGAGGGACTAATAGGAATAGTCTGCCAAATTTGCGTACATTTTGCAACCGGAACCGCTACGGTTACAATCGTTTTCAGTAGCCGGAAAGCTGACCGCCGACAATTTTCACGCATCAGGCATTTTACATTTTATAGATATATATTAAAATGATATACAGGGTGGTCACAAGAAAATTTACACGGTCTTTTGTAGAAAATAAACTAGGCATCGCCGAACAGCAATCTGCTCAAGGGTAGAGCTAAGGTCACAACCAGATGCCAAAGTTTCAGCCCGATCCGATAACTAATGAAAAGTTGCAAGTGATTTTCTGAAAAGTTCAATGGAAAAATAGAGCCCATTTTTGCCCGTTTTCGGTTTCTGGTGCCATGAGGCCCCATGTGTCGGAAAACTGCCGGCCGTACATTTTCCATTGAAATTTTCAGAAAATCAGTATAACTTGTTGATTAAGTTATCGGATCGGGCTGAAACTTTGGCATCGCTGGACTCTATCGCTACCTTTAGAGCGGAGAATGAGCGTTTGGCGATGCCTAGTTTGATTTTTGCGGTATAAACTACCGTGTAAATTTTCTTTTGTTAACCCTGTATGTTATCGTTCATGATAATAAACATAATATAAACATCCTAGTGAGGTTGACGGCTCATACAGAGTGAATATCAAATATTTATAGGGCTGGAAAAAAATTCCACGGTCCCTAGTGAAATTACAGTAGAGTCCAGCGTCATCTTAAACACTTTATAGAACCCCAGTGTATACTTGTCTCTTGCACTTGTGCAATCTAAGTAACGGTTAAGAACGTGAAGAAAGAAAGGACAGGAGAGGAGAAACAGCTGATTACCAACGGTATTTTAGTGTAAACTTCTTCCTTGCGCGTTTTCTTCTTCTTTTAGAGTCCAAAGTAGAGCACAATAAACCTATCGCATAAAAAACCAATTCCACTAATAAAGATCACTACCAATATTTCCACTTATACAGATGATACAAAAAAATTACACAGAATTACCTGAAAATTTTTGTTTCTTTAAACTAACCCGTCACAAGCTCGTGCTGTTGTTGTTCGGGGCGTGACATTTCATGGGAATTGTCCTCTTTCTTTGTGAACGGTGATTGATGGGGTACTGATGCAATAATCCACGTGATCCTCGATAGCAAGCGCCTCGAGCATCTCACGTGCATAGAGGATTGTTGTTACTTACCAGAATGGTTGTGCTGTTAAAGCTGCACTTCACTGACATGTCCTTAAAGGGCCTCTGACACGCCAAAAAAATTGCTTCGTGCTAGGCGTTGAAATAGCATGACAGGACATTACAAAACAGTTGCTTTACTATAGAGTTGCGTAGTTGTTTTCTTTATAAAAATAGAAGTACGAGGCCCAATTCAAAGTTCCCGCCAGTGTACTGTGACGTAACAGTGTACCGCAAGGTGTCGGGGGCGACAAAAGGGACGCATCGCCGGAAGTCACGTGAGTTCTATCCATCCTCGTGCTTACCGCGAGCGCGTGTAATATTTTTTAAATATTTTTGTTAATCTCCGCACCTCCACGAGCGATCCAAGAAGACGAGGTTTCTTCTATTTGCTTTTCATAGCTTAATGTTGCTGTAAAGGTAGAAGAAGAGGAGTCAGTGAATTGACGTGATCAACTACAATGCCTAGAAGGTGCTGTGTGAGGGACTGTCCCGGTATTTCAGCAACTGAAGAAGAGATCACACTGCATGCATTCCCGAGAGACAAGAGATGAACCGGTGGCAGACTGCGGTTCCTGCAGGACAGCTATTAGGATCCGTGGGTAGGCGACGGATATGCTCGATGCACTTTAGTGATGAAGATTACAACTCTAGGCGAAGTTCTCTTATACCGGAATCCGTCTGTCTGTTTGCTGGGGAAGGCGTCACGAATTTCGCTGACGACACAGGAAGGCTGGAAAAATCTCGTCCTTCTGCCCAGCCTGCCCCAAACCCAGCGTACGGACCGCCGGTACGCCGTGTACCGGTATTTCCTAAAATTACAACAAAATTTAAAATGTCAAGGTAATTCCTGCGCGGTGATTTTCTTCCGACTCCAGCCTGAACATGTACATTGTAGGCAACAGAACTAGACTAACTTGTTAATATCCCTGGGCATTGGAAAGTTCCTGTTCCTGTTCGAAGTATGCAATCTTGAGCATTGTTATATTCAAGCAAACGAGTGTGAATTCTTCGTGTGATGTTATGCAACCTATCGGCTGCAGGTCTGTATGTTTCCTGCCCATCTCCCTGCAGCAGCGGCACTCAAGAGTTTTGAATTCAGGCATTACGACGCATCGGCTGCATGTGCACCTAGTAAACAAGTTCTACTCATCTTCTAGACAAAACACGTCCTTTATTCTTGACGTTTACTTGTACATGGTACACTCACCGGTTCGTATTCTTTAGACGCAAGGCATCTTCAGCCTGGAGAGTATTCGATGATTCAACGACCTCGGCGTCTGAACCTTCAGCAATGCGATCGGGCGTGTCGTATGCTAGCAATCCTAATTTCTGCGAGCGTTTAAAATATTTTTTCAAGACTTTATAGCTTGTTTTGTTCCCAGTGTAGCTCTGTATCATCGGACTGGCGGCATGCACTCGTACACTGGCTTGTACTCGCAACGCTTTCACCATTGACCTCCATCACGTCGATCCACTGACTCTTCGTCCTCAACTTTTACAGCACGCAAACTAACCAACGGTGCAGCGATAAAGAGCTAGTGGAACTGAAACTTCGTTTTCGACGATCGCTTATACGAAAAGCAGAATAAAAAAGAAACAAGAAAGTCTTAGGCACGGTCGCGGAGAGCACGAGGAGTGAAACTCACGTGACTTCCGGCGAACCCACTTTTAGTGACGTAGGTCGATGCCTCCCTTCTGACCGC
This sequence comes from Ixodes ricinus, assembly GCA_037355805.1. NCBI lineage: Eukaryota > Metazoa > Arthropoda > Arachnida > Ixodida > Ixodidae > Ixodes > Ixodes ricinus. The sequence goes on from JAZHYW010020231.1 coordinate 25,028, forward strand.
CCCGACACCTTGCGGTAAACTGTTACGTCACAGTGCACTGGCGGAAACTTTGAATTGGGCCTCGTACTTCTATTTTTATAAAAGAACTGCGCAACTCTATAGTGAAACATCTTTTTTGTAAAGCCCTGATATGCCATTTCAACGCCTAGCATGAAAAAAAAACAATTTGTTTTGTGGCGTGTCAGAGGCCCTTTAAGAGACGCTGCGTGCTCACGGGCTCTATCGTTGAGACATAGGCCCGTTTGAGAAATGTAGCATTTCGCGCATGCAAGGGGAATGTGGTACACCACCCCTGTTTTGCATAGGACATAATGCGTTCTGTGTGCCGTGTCGCAGTTTTTTCTTTGCTCTTCGGTTAACTTGTCTGCATATGGAGTAGATTTTGTTGGGCACAGAGCACACTACTTGAACCTCATTTCTGGTGGTAATCTTCTTCTACTTGTGCGTAATCCCGTGCATGTAGGGTAGCACCGCGATGTTTATTCGAGGTTTCTCTGCGTTTTCGATTTCCGGCCTATTACGATTCACGTTTTTCCAGATGTTGTCGCACACGGGCAACACGAGACTTGTAGAATATCCTCATTCTAGTTGTGACGTCTGTTTTTCAAATCTTTGCCCTATTTAATAATCACACGATTTGGGTAGCGCAGAGGTAACAGTTGTGCTGCTGACGCTTCTCTTTGTGGTTCTTGAGTGTCCTGACGTGAACGGCAGGAACCCTTCTGCTGACCGGGGTTCGTACCTCCAGCGCACGTGTCCTTGATTGAAAATCAGGGTGGGGTCTAGACATTTTTATATTTTTGTACACAAGTGACTTCATACGTGAATACCAGGTCAGGGCAACTTTCTTGGAAGCATCCCAGAACAGTATTTCTGCATCCGTTCCTCTGGTCATCTACCTCCGTGGAACAAAGTATTAAGAAGTCGTTCACATGTCGGCAAATAGCCTTGACGCTTCTATCTTTCAGATTGTTTTCGATCATCGTGCAGCATGCCGCCAGGTACAAATAATATAGCTGCGGCGCCTCCGAGATCCAATGCATACTTCGCTTTTTTGCAGCAATTGCTAATCTTGATGTTCTACCACCTGGCGGCATGCGACAAGATGATTGAAAAAAATTTGAAGGAAACAAACGTCATGGCTATTTTCCGATATGTGGAGTGACTGAAGTGACATAAAGTGAAGTGACATAAACATGTTTTCCAAAATAAGATAATATTTATAAAGTGGAACCAAACGGAAAAAGTATGTAGTGACAGTTCGCGGGCACCAATTTATTATTACAGTCACAGTTAACGAAACAAAGAAAAAAAAGACTAAAATTGTTTATGATGTTCTTGCAAACTGTAGCCACCTTCAACGTAAGAATTGAGCTGTACAAATCATGGCGAAACACATGCTTAAGATTTCTGAAGAGACAGTAGCAGTCACTTTGTATGCTGCTGGCGTATATCAAGTGATTCAGGCCAAATAGAGGTGCTTAGAAACTTCCTCATTTTAGTTCGCCGAACTCATATGACATGCCCTTGAGACGTACATTTTCTCAACGTTTCTGAACAGTCACTTCTCAGTCTCTGAGAGCCCGAGACACAAGTCTAGTCTTCCCCATCAGGTCCACTTGCGCGCGGGTCGCCAACATTTTCGGCTTGTGGCACTTTATGAGACGCTCTAGTTCACAAGGACTCAGGTTCATTATCTCTTAACGCAGAATGCGATTATGCGCTGAAAGCTATGCAGAAAACGTTACGCTCGTGCGAAACACGCGGGTGTTAAAGGGGGCCAACGCAACCTAGAAGCATACATAGCCCTTAGCAAGCAATACATCAGCAAGCAAACACATATAACCGTACGTACTTAGTACTAATAAATCCTACCTAATCATAATTAGGGAAATTTACCAAGCGTAGCAGCCGGAACTGAACTCGGATAGTGACGATCCGCAACCCGGCGCTTTTACTTGATGCCATCAGAGGAAGTTGAAAGCGAGCGAATGCAGGTGGATTAAGTATGATTAAGGAACCTGTAGTACACTCTAAAAACGTTTGTGCGTCTATTTTCACGCACAACACTCGGAAAGCCAATCACCGCAACTTACGGAGGCAGCTCAACGAATGACACTGCATGCTGAAACTATGTGTTTAGACCAAAAAACGCAGTCTGAGTTGTGACATTAAGCAATGCAAAACGTCACGCTTGCATTGCTTAATGTCACAACTCAGACTGTGTTTTTCGTCTAAACATATGTTTTGGCATTGTCATTCGCTGAGCTGCCTCCGTAAGTTGCTGTGATTGGCTCTCCGAGTGTTGTGCGCGAAAGCAGACGCACGGGCCTTTTTTAGAGTGTAGTAGGCGAGTGCGAGCGCCCGGAGCTCGCTCATAAATGGCAAAGTGTGCCTATCCACGTCATCTCGCTGACATTATAATTCATCAATAAATAGTATACTGGCCTTGATAGTTTTGATAAATCTGAGGCTTGTCTAGCGTGTAGCACATCCTACACCTCCAGAATAAATATACAGCCAAGCAATATATATTATAACGTACGCAGAATGTATGAACGGCACACGCATATACTACCCGCGTGTATAAGAATGTTCAAGAAAAGTTATTTGTTTTAAATGTATGGCGAACTACTGTTTAAACGTTTCATGACATTTTGTAACGTATAAGAAGAAGAAGAGACCTGAATGTTTAATTAGGCCAAGTGGCGTTGTTTTGTGAATATTTGGAGCTGCGCTACATGAGCGTTTGTTACCTTGTGCATGTGCGCAATGGCGATTTTAGCATGGACTGCAAACGAAAATGGGGGCGACCATGAGTTCTGCTATGAACTCGGCGAATCCGAAACTGTAAGATTTGAACTAATTCAGCAGGCTTTCGGCCAGAAAGCAGACAGTCGTGAAATGTCTTTTGAGTCGTGCTTGCGCTTCAAGAATGGCGGAGAATGGCTGAAAGACGGAGAAGTTGGGGAGGGTGGTAAATTTGTCTCCTATTATTTCAGTGGTGTTCCACAATTCTTCAAGCGCGCGTTTCATTGGAATACACCTCGCACGATTCACAACTTTTGTTTTGGCCAAAAAGTTCGCTTATTTAATTTAAAGATATGTTTCATATTTCATGAGTTTGACGCAGAATTTATTATTGCTCTCTTTCTCTCACTCTGGTTAACAGTCAATGTTGAAGTAGTTGTTATGCTTGTGCAGGCACTCACGAAGCCTTCGCGTAGCGCAACTACAACTGATCACATGTCATCATGAGACACGTAGATCTCTGATTTAGACTGCTGCACGCACATCACCATGCTGCCCTTCCCACGCAACTCAAGTGAGCTAGGAATTTTTCGGGTGCTCCTTAGAATAATTGACAAAAATATTTTATTTTTCTTTACGTGTAATGACCACTTCAGTTTCCTACGGGATGGCAAGGCCAGACACCAAGAGGTCGAAACTGCGTCTTCTTCTCATAACCCTTCACTCCCAACTCAATCGGATGCCACAAAATTTCACAAGGGTGATCTAAAAGTATCCTTGAAGGCTGGGTTTACACTCCTGCAACAATACACTGCTTGAATGAAAAAAAAAAACCTTCGTCGGTCATCCCAAAACACGGCGCCACGGAGGCTTGTGATTTAAGAATGTAATCGGTGTCTTACGTTTCTTCCATCACCGACGTTCCTACAGCATAATACATTTCCTTGAGTCACGCCAAAACGCGGTCTGACAGGCGCTTAGTAGAAAAATAATACATCTTCGCGAAACATCATTAATTCTCTCCGTTTCGCAATGGGCAGCGCTTCAGCGCCGCCTCAAGTTCTAGATGCACGGAGTCAGCGCGTCGGGTCTTCTCATAGAATTTCAATCAGCCCTCGTTAGAGCCCCGACGAAACTCGGCCGGCCGGGGTGTCATCTTTGCGGATAGTTAGCCCGATGTCCTTACGCGTGAGCTGGCGTCGTCGTCCCAATTACTAACTATCAAATTACGAGTATCTGCCGGCGTCGACACTGAACGCTCCAGACCATGGAAGTGACGAGGTGCACGTGCACTGGCCAGCTCCGTAGCGTTAGGGGCGCTGAATGCTCGCCTTCACAATACTGCAGCGTTATGAGTTCTGCTCTGAACGGCCTTCTAGATTCGTTGAAACCGGAAATAATTGTTTAAGTTGTCGTCCATGTAAACCTAGTTAACTCAAAGTAATCCATGAAAAGAGATTTATTTCCCTGCTAGCTGGCCTAATTTAAAGAGCCTGAATAGACTCATTAGCCTTCTTCGCCTTCTGCAAAGTGAAGCCGAAGAAAGAATGAGACGTGGAAAGATAAAACATATGGGTACAGAAAAAAGTACGAAGTTTTAAAGATAAACTAAGCGAAAATTCTTATGAATAAAACAGTGATACACGCACAAATATGCGCGCTATACTCCAGTCAAAGTCGTTTTTATCTGACCACACTGACTTAGAAAAAACACGTAACTATGCGTGAATACGACTTTAAGTGGCAGTGCTGTTAAAGCTAGAGGAGCCCACGCGCTCTTGAGCCTTTAGCAGGGGATGAAAATTATGCAAGCGCGCTCTTCATTTCTTTTGAAACGTCACAATGTTTTTTCCAGAGTAAAGTTAAAATTGAGAAATGTTATATTAATTTGAATATTTAACTCGGGTTTATTTATGTATTTGTTGAGTTCTCCCAGGAGTCGCGACAACTCGTGGTTAATTATAAGCTCTACAGCATATAATTAGACTCCAGGTTTCTGAAGACGTCATTTCGGACATTTTTGTTTTGCTTGTGAAATTAAGTTTATGCAGACAGTAATATTCACGAGTAATTGTTTTCATTGTGTGCCACCTTGTTCACAATGTAGAAAAAATCACCATGCCGAAAATCGTCCATCGACATGGCTAACCCCGCCACGTGATACCTCAAACTGAAGGACTGTGACAATAAAGATATAAGTCGTTTAAGCCGAAGTATATCGAACACTTGGATGCACACGCAAAAAACGGAAAATCGTGGAGGATGCATATATGATTTCAACCATGTTTGCAAGTAAATTGGCTTACTCGATTACGCAGTATGCTAAAAGGGGCTATATTATTCCCCTCTTTCACGAAACTCAAAACGTTTTCCAGAACGAAGTGCTTTAATGAATTGGCAAATCAATGCACGCCAATGGGTATGCGTAGAGTCGAGATCTGAACCTAGTTCGGCTATTATTGAATGTTCCGTCTGTAGGTCGATTAAAGGAAAACTTCGCCGATTTTTCGAGCTACCCAATCCAAGGGCATCATCTGAATGAGGATGGCTTCCTGATTTCGAAACTGCTATTTCGTTAGTCCAGATTATTTCTAGTCAATAAAAAAATGTTATATTTTGTTCGCTGCCGAAACCGAAACATCGTTTTCCCCAGATTTTTTCGAGTTTTCCCCGTCATCCAAACGTGACGTCACCAGCTGGAATCCAGTCGTCCTGTCAACAATCCGGTACGATCGCGGCTGCCTTTCTCGCGTCCAAAAACGAGAAAACAGGGCCGTTCGTTCTATCGGGAGTTGATAATAATCTCTCGTTTTCCAAAGTATGACCTTGACCTAGAAAGAAAAAAAGGGTAGTAATTGGGATTTTGAGAAAACTATTTCGCAACTCGGAACGTTCAAGCCGCTGCTTGCAAGTTTCCTGAAATCGCTAGCAAATCCGTCCTTCTATTATCAGAAGCTGGTAGTTACGCTAGCGAAGAAAGGTCGAAGAGTCACGCAATACATTTTCTCACAAATTACCCAAACACCACGGAGAATGCTCGGAATGTGAGTACAGGTGCCCCACACGCCCGTTTAACCTTAAGGAACGTGTCATTTCTCTAGTTCCTTTAGACAACTTACTGTTGCAGACGCCAGCACGTGTAACTACTTTTATAGAATGTATATGTTCATTGGTATACTTAAGTAATTTATCAAAATATGTATTGACCATTCCAGAAAAGTGGTTGTCGTCGGGTGCCATTTTCAGCATTCGTGCGTGTGGCTCGTACTTTGCTCGCCTTCCAAAGCGGCGAACATGCGCGTGCTGGGCTCTGACCAAAGTGTGTAGATTGTAATTCTCGTAAGCATTGAGATGTATAGAATGGAATTACCTCCATTCGTCTAATCAAAATAACAGCTAACTGTTCATGAAGATCGTGCTAAAATGACAAGAGAACTCCGCAACCCACAAGACAAACATCAAGTTGCAATGAAAGGTGTATAACATACACAAATACACTTTTCATCTTCATATAAAGAATATTTGCTTGAAGATACAATAGTATGTAAAGTACAGAAATTTGTCATGAAAATTGTAATTCAAAATATGTGAAGAAAAGACACCCAAAAACAATTCGTACCAATTTTTATTTTTTGTTTTACCGTCAGAGTAAATTGCAATGCTATTAAAAACGTATCAATGAGTGGACATTCCAAGGATGTAATTCAATATAAGATTTATGTTGTAAATTATGTTGTTGATAGAATTATGCTGATTACGCGTCTAATGGGAGACAGAAGCCTGCTAAACGCGATGCAGCCCATCACAGCAAATGTGCATGCATCTCCTCAGCGACATTAACATTTTCATGGTTTTATAAACCTCTCAGCCCTATTTAACATTTCTGCGCAATATAATAAAATCAAAACATTTTCACCACCTCTTCTGCGATAAAATATTGCACGTCAACCATTCGACAAATCAGGCGACGGCTGTATTACATATTAATGGAGCTCGACACCTGCTCTCTAAACCTCTGTAATACCAGACACGAATAGCAATGTGCCGAACGTGATGCCTAAACTCAGACTTGAACTTTGTTTGGACGTTTCACTTCTCGTCTTCAATAGATCAGCCGCGTGAGTGGAACTCCAAGAGTAACCTGAGCTAGATTGGATGTCCAAAACGGATATAGTGTAAATGAAAAAATGAAAAAAACACTCAAGTAATTGTTGACAACAAGCGTGATTGCGCCAAATGTCAACTATGGACTAGAATTCGCACCATTCTTTTCGATATAATTAGCGCTCCTGTTTAGACGGATGTCGTCGTAGTAACAGCCGGCTTGCAGACTCCACTTGACGCTCTTGTAGTTGTTCCAGCTGTAGAGGGATACTCAACTTGCAGCACGCGGCTATACAGTATTCCGAGCATAGAGCCGGGGTTAGACTGCTTATACGTCATACGAAAGGCAGTCCGTATACAGATTCGTAGATGAGTCACCGCGAGCTCTGTGCTTAGAATACCACGTGGCAATGAGTTGATTGAGAAAACTTGGCGCGCGGCGTTCGAACAACGGATATTGCGGTGACTCGTGTTTGTAGACTGTTTTTGTGTTATGTATGAGTGATGTGACGCCGAATTAAGTGAAAATGTTTTATGTGACACTAGTTCTTTCGACACAGAGCTCGCGTAAAAAACTTTGAGCGTGGCTGGCCTCCATTGCTGCCGCGGAGCGCATATCGTTCTCTCACAAAAACATAGGGTAAAAAGAAAAAAGATGTTGCCGGCACTGTTCCTACAATCTACCGCGGAACACAAATTACTACCCATTTCAAAATAACTTTTAAACTTGAACTTGAAGAAATAAAAATCTCGATCGCTGGCGACCGGAAAGCTGCCTTGCGGCTGCCCGGGTCGCTAGTCGGCCTACGCGGCGGGGACGTACACGGGTACAGAAAAGTAGGGATATTTTATTGTTGCCAGTAGAAAGTCACCGCCTGGAACCCTCGCGGCCGGAGTAAATTGAAAATTTATTGACATCCCGGAAAATATTTATTTTTATCAAATATTTGGGTTATCTATTGAGAAATGGTTATGATGCGGTCAGTCAATTTTCAGCGAAATCGACAGCGCGAAGAATATAAAAATACGGGCGGAGTTGCCATTTAATCTTCCGTGGCACAGGGGTATTACTCTAATTCAAGTATTGAATTGGGGACATCATTTCAACCGGCCATGACTAGCTTCTCTCCTGTCTGACCACTTTGCACTACCTGTGTCTGTGTTGTCACCTTTTTTCTTCTTTTTTGTCCTACGTCTCGGGTTTTACAATGTTGAAATTTCACCAGCTCGCTTGCATCTTCTCTGTAATTTCTAATTTCTTATATAGCATTTCAATTTTCTTTAACGAAATGTCGAGTTTGTTTACTTTTTGCAATATAACGAGTAACGTATTTGAGTTACTTTCAATAGAGTAACCAGTAAAGGTAGTGATATCATTTGTCGGAGGCGCGTGCGGGAAACGAAATGTGTTCTCACGCCAGCTCTTGGTGTATTTGGGTCATGACTCAGAAGTGTCCATAAGACAAAAGACGACAGCATCGCCGCACTTGCTGCTAAACAAACGAAGCCATCCGTGCTATCAAGAAAAAGCAGCGAGTGTCATCCAGTTCATCTGCAGCAATTTGTGCGTTTTCTTTTCACCGCGTCTAGTTTTTGTAGTAGATTTATTTTTTATCGGCTCAGTTACTAAAACTTCAAAAGTATCCAGAAAAGTAGTGTGCTTTCGGCGTTCTTTAACGCGTTTTTCGTGAGACTCCTTAACATGCAACGTATTTCATTATCGTTCGACCGAGCAATGTGTAAGTGTAATGCATTTATTTTTTGTGTTCTTGTCTTTTCTGAAATCATACATCTTTTTCCTTTTTTTTTACTTTCGGTTATTCAGACAGGCTTTATAAATTTTCTTTGGCCATTTTGCGGTGGCGCAACTTGCTCCATCTGAATACATGACCCAATCCGTAGCGGCTTTCTTTCCGAGAAAACGATGCGCGGTTGATATAGCCGCGTGCATGCCGAATGATGTGAGCCCCCACAAACTTGGAAACCTAATATTTTATAGGAAACAGTTGTTACGCCATGCGATATTCGCCTGTCTTCTTGCATAAAGGCATAGAGCTCAGACGAACTGAATGAAGCCTTTCCTAAGACGGTTGAGACATTTTTAGCCTGAATGCAATCATTCAAGTGGCACATCTTATACGGAAAACGTCTTCCTTTTTCTTTTTCCCGCCGCCTTTGCTTACTAAACCAAAGTAATTCATTAGTCAAATATATTATCAATTTGATTCTTGCTATCATCATTTGCTTCTCCACTGGACAGTATATTTGCCCATCAAGGGACTTGGAACTTTCAAGGTTGACCGGGACGTTTGTTCATAAAAATTCACCAACAAAAGTAGCATGATAAAACCCGCGGAAGACGTTTACGTGATCACACTTAAATGTCCCGTGACCACATTGACTTGTCTGACGCATTTGCAGCACATACAGTTATCAAGGCGGAGCACAGTGTGTCTGCAACGTGTGGGGCAGCGGTGAATAATCAATATTTTGATGGGAGGGACAAAGAGCGAGCTTAAATAATAAAAGATTTGAAGCGCAAAATGGGTAACAGCCTTTACACGGACAAAGAAGCTTAAATATTGAAACCATTTGAAGCGCAAAACGGGTAACAAACGTTGTCACGGGCAAGAGATGGTCAATATTTTGGCAAGGGAATACGACCGGTGGCAAATAAACCGCAGACACGTTCGTTCGACTGTCTAGAACTATGTTCCGTAAAGTGACCAGGATGTGGCCAGAATGATGGCAGCGGTGTCTTGACACCCACAAATAATGCTTTGAAAGAACAACAAAAATAGACAAAGCATTTGTTTTTTATTGCGATTGCATCCTATAGCTACTTCACCCGGTTTTCGCAATACTCTGACCTCCAATGCGTCGTCCTAGAGGTTTACCTTGATATCATCCAAGAGGCCGACCTAGATTCCGTTCTTGAGGTCGTCCTAGATGTTGTTCTACACGTCGTATTTTACGGCATCTTAAAGGATGCCGTCTTCGATGTCGTCCTTGAGGTCGTTCGAGAGGTCATCCAAAAGGTCCCCTTTAAGAAAACCCTAGAGGTTGTCCCAGAGGTCGTTCTAGACATCGTCTTTGACCCCGTCCTATACGTAGTCCTTGAGGTTGCTCCAGACGTCGTCCTAGAGGCCGCCCTTGAGATCGCCCTAGATGTCGTCCTAGACGTCGTTCTAGCCCTAGTGGAAAATCTTGCACGTATAATAAACTTCTTGGTCCAGTAAACAATCTTGATCAAATAAGATTGTATAAGAACATACAATAACCTTATAAAGATTATGTAAGAACAATATAGGAGTATATAAGAAGTTATAAGAAACTGATAAAAAGTTTCCTATAACTTTCTATATAATCCTATATTGTTATTTTATGTTCTTATAAGGTTGTATGTTATTATATGATCTTATTTGATCACATGCGTTTATTGAACATAGAAATTTATTATACATATAAGGTTTCTCACTGGGGAGACGTCGTCTTTTATGGCGTCTTAGACAGGGTCCTCGAGGGCGTCGTACAGGTCGTCCTAGAGGTCGTCCTTGAGATCGCCGTTATTGTTAGCGTTGTTTATTAAATAATCGCTGACAACAACAGGGCGATCTTAAGGACGACGCCTCAGAACGATTTCTAAGGTGACCTCTAAAGTCATCCTAGAGGACAACCCTAGAGGTCCTTCAGGACGACGCCTAGAGGTCGTCCTAGAGGTCGTCTTTTTAAACGCCGTCTACATAGACGGCGTTTACAAAGACAACCCCTAGGACGACAGAGGACAACTTCGAGAACAATGTCCTAGCGACGTCGTTCTCGAAGTCGTCCTACCAAGCCGATAAACCCGCGCCGCGGATACACGGAGCGGCAGAAGGCACATAATCACATTTGCGCTCACGCTACGAAGCCATTATCGGCCTCACTTGAGATAGTTTCTACATGGTCAGTGATGGGAGTGAAATAGCTTGAAGGTTACACGATTACAGAGATACAGTACAAGACAAAGACACGAAGCTGCAATGATGGTGGGGAAAGACCTTGAACAGTTAAACATTACTCAAGGACAGAATATTAAACGAATACACAGATACAAAGCAATCACTCAATTTCGAAGTGGCGCCTACCAGTCGCTCTGACGCCAATGATTGCGTCGTAAACCATGCATAAAATAAGTTGCTTACTCAAAATTAGTGTCGTCGCATACACAGTAAGTTGCGTCGTTAGTCTCATGACGAATGCTATCACAATTCGAACAAAACTAACAATAGTGGTTTCTGCGGCCAATTTGTTTCTACTTTAGGCGAATAAAAGTATTTTATTTTAATTTCACTGGAGGCATTAAGAATAATAGAAATATTACCTCGCTACTTCCTAACGTTGGAATTTTGTTCCTGTATCATTTATCATCACTTCATTCACTATAAAGCTAACGCAGCGAAAAAAGAAGCCTATGAAACAATATTCAAGAACTGGGCCAGACGTCATCGCCAAAACAAATTAGGCGCTCAGATTTCCGGGACACTCTTTGGATAATAAAAAACAGGCTATTCTAAGGGTCGCATTCCACGAAATTGCGGCGGCGAGTGAAAGCTATCGACGGGGACGTAACCCGCACATGGATACTAGCCTCTCTGCGCATGTACTAAACATTACTAATGTTCCGTTCACACCTACGCCTGACAGAGCGGTAGGTGCTACGTGCTTTTTGTACCAGTCATATAGGCCTACCTTTGCGCTCACGTGATCACACTCCCGCCCATAGCTACATGCAGAAAGCGGAGTCAGGTGATGAAAGGGAGGCATCGGATTGGTCTTGCAAGCGCGTGTTTTCTTTATCCTCTCAGCTTAGTGGTAAGCCAGGATATAATTCTTCTTCCATAAACATCGAGCCACCGATGCGAAGGACGCTAAAACATATCGCTGTTTCTATGTGTCTCACACTGAGCGGATACTAAACGTAGACACTCACGCGCGACATTGAGCGATTCATTTGTATCACTAGATTTTGAATGATTGGCGTTTTGTTTTTGCCTCGTAGTAGATTTTATGGTGGGTGTTATTGTTTTTATATTCGCCGCTTTGGTCTGAGTGAAATTTCGGCTCTCATGCTAGCAATGGCTGCTGCGTGCCGTTTTGTCCGCCTAACAAATGGATGCCTGACGGCTTCTGCGATGTTCTTCGCCCTCCTTATCTCCCCTGTCTTACGCTACTTGGCCGAATTGCAGACTTAACATATAATTTTAATCCCTGTTCCAAAGTTTTGGTTTTATGTGAGCGACCCTTGAACTGCCGTAAACACATGTAATCACTGTTTTTGAGAATCGCCTGTTAGTGATCTAATGCACAGAACAAGAGGCTCTTCGTTAATGTAGAAGCCATCTAGTTGCAGGAGCACGAGTTGTTACACTGCCACACTCGTAGTGGCAAGGTGCTCTTCCGGAATTCTATGGTTTTAACTTCTTTAACAGAAGAAGCCTTTTCTACATTCATGTCCTGTGCTTCCAATTGACTTTCAAATTCCATGAAGCTTCTGTATTATGGCACTCTATGCAGCCATCGGTACGAAAAGGAATGGGTGCATGAATACCCTCTTTCATCTGTCCATTCATCCTCGCAGTGTGGAAGGCTGTGACTTTCGCCACCTAGTTACAACACTTAAACCCTCTAATATTTAAACCTCCAAAACCTACACTCTAAGAAAAAAGTTGGCCTCAAGGACTAACGGCAGCATTTGGTCCCCTGGACTCCCAGTTGCTGCCCGATAGGACCATCTGGTTCAAGCTAGGTACCGTGCGCAAAAGCTGGGACTAGCTGCGCTTGACTGGGACTAATCAAATAGGCGTGCAGCGAGTAAAAGCATCCATTAGTCCCCCTTAGACAGGGCGCATCTGTATGGTTTAGTCCCCGAAGGCAAACGGAATTCTTTGCCAGGGAGGACGGATGCTACTTCGCTTGTCTTGGGGATCGGCGAGACTCGAGCCCAGCACGGCTGAAAGTGTTGACAAAACTCGGACAAAACTGGCGAATTTGTTTAATGTGCCACGAACATCAAGACTTACATAGTAGAGCTTCGCGCGTTGAGTGAATCCGAGTTAAGGAATGTGTTGACTCGACTTCACCCAACCATCTCGTCAAAAATGATCTGTTGACATTTCACAAGTCCCATTCACGTAAATTGCCTCTCTCGCAAAAAATGAGCATTTATCCAAACGCAACACCTCCAAATACTAACATTTTTTTCCCTCTTAAATGAAACTTGACAGTTTGTAGAAGCCGCGCTTTCAACACCGGAGTATCGTAGTCAGAATAAATGGTAACTTCAATCGCTAAAACTGAGTTACTGAGAACAAGTCGAGCCTCGTCTCTGCGTCTACCCGTGACCAACCTTTCTGGGTAGTCCAATGTCGAACTCAAAATCCGCAACGACACACTTGATGCACAGCACGTTCCACTCGAAAAGCACATTCAGGGGCAGTATCCGGACGCCTTCCGCCTTCATGCCATCGTCGTCGCTGTTTCAGATAACATTCCAGATGAACAACGAAGGACGAACCGCGCCCGGAATGTCACCCATGGCAACACCCTACTAATACAAAACAAGTGCGAACTAAAAAAAGAAAAAAAAGTCACCCGAGAAGGCTGAAAATAGTTAAAAGAGAGAAAAAAATAAAGAAAATAATTAACAAGTGTTTGCTTGTACGTCACTTGACGGGCGTGTTGAAAATGGTGACCTTCCCGTCCCTGGAGCACTGTCTGGCTGTGTCCTTGTGTCGTGTGTAGTGGGAGGGGAAGAGGGATTTTCTTGCGCGTGCCCTTCCTCCTCCCCAACCCCTACCCCGCATTCTTTCTTCTGCTTCTGCTGACGCGGAGGGTTGGGCAGATAGGGTACGTCGGAAAAATGGGAAGGGTGTTTGTTTGAAAAGAACCTGTTCTTAGTAAGTTGAAAGTTGACATACAGCCATCGTCGGAACCTGGTCGCCTTGTGTCGTCTCCGAACATGTGCGGATCTGGTTTGGATTCGCGGTGCACTTGGTCTGTTCTGAAGTCACAAGTCAAGGGAACTCGAAAAGGTAGGTCGAAGTACTTCTGTTTATGGTGTATTCAGTAACTGCGGCCTCAGAAAGTGTTTTCTTTGAGCGCGTTCTCTAGTTCAAAGCACACGCCATGCTCTATTCTGCTTGGCACCATGGTTGCTGGTTTTGTTGTGCAGCACAGAGACCTCGTATTCAATCGTATCGAAAGAAACGCCAGTTGTACCGATGGCTTTTTTGTGTGTTTTTCAAACCCTGGCAGGATCGCTTGTCCATAAATGCTGTCCACACATGCAGCGGAGCGCTACAGGCATAGCGCTGACTTTGCGCTAAGCGCGTGCGCGTGCTCCGGTCACTCAGCTTTGTATCGCGCCGTCAAAACTGTTGCTCATGGCAGGCGAAAAGTAGCTCACGACACGTGAGCAGCGCTACATCAGCGCTTCGCTGGCGTGTGAGAACCGGCCTTAATTGAGACATTTATCGATTGTACTCTGGACTTTCGCGTTCATGGCGGGAGATCGTGCCGTCACTTTGAAGCCTAGTTTGAGCACGCACACGGCGGGTGTGTACTGGAGCCCGGAGTCGCGCTTGTAGCATCGGCTGCATCAACCCGCTGAAACGAAGTATAGTTCGCCGCAACGGTCATTAAAACCGAATATTGCACTGGTCTGCTGTCAACAGATCGCATGTTGGATGTGAACCATTGTAGCACTTATGCAGCCTATTTGTTATTTTACAATGCGTGTGTATATCTCATACGCTTTGTCGAGCGATCAGGTATTTCACGCTGCCCTGTTACTACTGGTCCAAATTCCTTGCAAACAGGCAGGAAACTGCCGGTGCCCCAATAAACGGCGCTTGGACCATCGACCGGTTTGACAGACGTCCCAGTGTCCAAGCCATCGTCGACGCCAGTGCACTCTTCAAAATTTGGCCTTATAGTGGATTCTACCACCCAGGAACTTCGACGTCAGTCATCCTTGAATGCGATGTGTATCTACGAGGCAATAAAGCTATCGTTTAACCGGAACTGCACAATTTCGTTTCGGAGATTTGTGGCTCAGGACCAAATGTGTGATGATAAACCTTTATTCCCAGGGGTCTGAATCCAAGGGCGACAACCGTTTAGATCCAGGGGGTCTTTAAGTCAAGTCCAAAGGAGCCTAACAGTTCGTCCTTGGGGTTCAATTGAAACGGTGTAACAGCTGGTCCCAGGGGACCAAGTGCAAGGGCTTAACAGTTAGTCTCCAGGGGTCAATTGCAAAGGCGCAACATTTGATCCCATCGGAGGAACTGCAAGAAACTAATGGAGGGGTGCAACTGTTCCCGTTAGTCCCCGAGGGAACTAATAGTTGTGGCTACGCACTTGCTCCCCTCGGGGACTAAGTCGCGCTCCTTTTCTAGGAGTTGAGGGTACATTATTTCAACCTCTCATCGAATGTTACGAAAACTGGGCTAACCGTCTGGTACGATAAATTCAGTGTTTATCGTGCTCTGGTGAAAACGGACTATAAAAATGATAAACTATTGCACTCGTCGAGCGTTGAAAGAAGTTTAACTAGAGGACCTCGGACGTTCTAACGCTTTATTAAAACCACATCCGCGACAATGCACAAAACTTATGCTTACGTGAATCGACTGGCTCTTTTTCCTCGCCAATTGACATTGCTTAGTTACTGCTCTTCTAGTTTGACTTTGATAGCAGTAACTTTAGCTACTGCTATTCTAGTTTGAGAACCGCCGGTGCTTCAGACAACATTAACATCACATACTTTTTTTCTGCTTTTACTATCGACGTCTCAGAAGTTCTTGAGAAGATAAAAAAATATTAAAATCTACTTTCTCGAAGGGAATTGACCGTATACCCAATTTTAATATTAAGGCTTGTTCTGATATATTTGCCCCCCTCTTTGGAAGTTATATTTAACATATCTCTCATGAAGGCTACTTTTGCGTATTTTGTGGATGTCTTCTATAGTTGTGCCCATGTTCAAGGCTGGTGATCCGTCATTAGTTAGCAATTATCGTCCCGTTTTGGGATTGTGTGTTTTCACGAAGGTTTTCGAAATGGTTATGCACAACCGCATCTCAACTTACCTCAGTCAAAAAATTAGTCCTTTGCAGCTTCATTTTTAAAGGGAAATTTGTTGAAACAAATTTGTGCTCTTTTCTAGAATAATCTGTGGCGATAGTCACAAACAGAGGCCAAATTGATGCCGCATTTTTGACGTATCGATGGCCTTTGAGCGTGTAGATCACACTTAACTCCTTTGCAAACTTTCTTTTATGGCTTGTGCCCAAAGCTTTGCGAATGTTTCAGGAGCTACATGAGTTTACGCAGTAATACTGTTCGTGTTGGCAACTCTTTTTCGAACTGCTTTACATCAACATCTGCTGTACCCCAAGGTTCAAACCTGGTACCACTGTTGTTTATTTTTTTTTGTAAGCGATACAGTATCATGCGTCAAGCACTCGAATGTCCTTCTTTTGCTGACGACATAAAAATCTTTTTAAATATAAATACTACACTGATTGTACTTCATTGCAAACTGATATTGGTGCAATTTCAGAGTAGTGTAGAAAAACGATTTGTCGTAAATCCCGAAAAAAATTAATTAATTACTTTATCGTGAAAGCGGGATGTTTGTCTTTCCTCTTATGTGTTTGATAGAAATGTGAAAGATCGTGTATTTCTGATATGAGAGCTTGGCATCTATATTGATAGCACTCTACCATTCACTGCGCACATTTCTAAGATCGTTGGATCAGTGATAAGAAAGTTGAGAAAGATCACTCGGTTATCAAGTTCGTTCACTTCACTATTATCTGTAGTGCGTCTGTTCTGTAGCCCTGTGCACTCAGGACTTGATTTTTGTTCAATTAGTTGGAATTCACTATCTTTAACACAAGTTAACATGATTGAGCGTCTGCAGACGATGTTTATGCGAATAATTTATGACCGATACATTGGTCGGAAACTGTTTTAGCTACAATTTGTTGCTCTTTTATTTAGCCTTTAAAGCTATTTACGCGGAGGGCTCTAAGAGACATGCATTTTCATCATAATTAGTGCATGGTACTCTTAAACCTAAATATCTACCAATAAATATAGACTTTCATGCGCCCTCCAGAGCGAGTCGCCATTTGTTAACATTTTATCCTAATAAAATGAGTGAATCATCGCCATTATGACGTATGCAGTCTGCCTTTAATATTATATTCCATTGCGACGTAGCTATTTTCTTGATTTTGTTAGTTTCAGGTTGGCCTTGCAATAGTGTATTTTACCCAACCAAGAGTTAGTGTAAGGTTGTATTTACTCTGCAGACTTGTATTTATATTCTTTCAAATGTCAGTAATTTTGCGCATGCTTGTATTTTAAATAGTGTTGCTGTTAACAGGAAATTACAGTGCACCACACAAAAAGCGTTACAGCTGTTTGTGGGCGCTAAAAAAACATTTTGAAAACTATTATTATATTACACTTTTTTCTCACAATATTGCCTATTACTTACCCTGCAACAATTGTGACACTTTTGGCAGTGCTGGTTTCAGAGTGCAGTGATTTCAAGCTTCCACAATGCTCATTAGAAAATATATTGAACTTGTTCTTCTCAATGTAATTACGTGAGTAACTGTATTAATGAGAGGAAACCATAGGAGGGCGCCACCAAAGAATCTCGCCGATAATAAGGAAGAATTCTTCGAAGATAGCGCGTTTATTTTATTTTGTAAACACTGCAAAACCCGCAGTCTAGTTCAGAATCGGAAGTGTTCAAGGACCACTTTCTCACTTGCACTACCACGTTTCAACTCATGGGAAAAAAAGCGAATATATTGCCACGCGAAGGCGGAGGAACAGGCTGGCATATCTAGAAGAAGAAAACTATCTGCATTTAGTAAAACCATGCATATTAAAAAGTTCAATAACCAGGTTGCTTATATTTCAATCTGCTCAAATGACGCCTATCTGTGTTTAATACGTGTGCTTCATTATACGGTGCCCAACAAAGTGGGACTGCGGTAACTGCTTGTTGGTAGCTGAGGTAACCATTATGTTTCGTGTCACCGGAATATAGTGGGAACCGGTGTCAACACTATCGTCTTAGCCTGCAGTACTCGCTCGCGGAGCAACTAAGTGGACCTACTTTGGCAGCGTGATCGCCTCGCCGGCGTGTCCAGTAATGAAGCAGCTCCGAAAAAAAAATAGTACCTTCACGAGGGATGCGGTCACACGTGGTATCTACTGTGCTGGACGAATTTGGTTGCATTCTGTTTTAACGTATCCATGTTACTTTGAGCGTTATGTTGACAATGCGTTTTTTTTCGGTAGGACTGGTTAGTTTCCTGATACAGCAAGTGTTGCAATGCTGATCATTCTTTTCAGTGCCGTTTGTCTCTAAAAGTTAGCAATTAAAAAAAAAAACTTTTAGGTATGCTACTTTACGGGAACGTTCAACCCCTACTGATTTAGCAAAACCTTTCTCCTTGACAATGCCCATATTCACAGATGTTCAATTCAGGCGCATTATGTTATTGCGAACGGTTCAAGGTAATAGTTACGCTGTTAAGAGCACTCATTAATGACAGAAGACCGCTTTTCCAAGACGCATTTTAAGTCTCACCCGGTTTTGCCTTTATATACGTGTTTGTGACTATTCCATGCGCGCACTTCCACGCAACGAACATCAGTCGTGTATAACCGTTGCGACAGCTTGGCGGTTTATTTCTCTATCGTCATCCAGGTGACTTCAGCAACTTCTTAGTGTACCGGTCCCAAATAATCACTGCTGGTACGTCTAGACACGGTATTCAATGCACACAGGCAGAAAGCTGCTATTTGCATTCGTCGAAACAAAAAAAATCGAATTACTAGCATCACAAGCGGTAGCTTGCCTCTTCGAGCGCAAATAACCACTCCTTATTTTAACCAACACCTTGTAGATAACCGGGCAGTAGAGTTTATATTTGCACCTAACCTACCGGATTCCAGCGCCGGGCGCACAGTGGATGAGAGCGCTGCGGCAGCGTTCGTAGAGGGGTCGTGTTTAATTAGCGAGAACAAACGGCGAAAAGTGTTCTAAAATGCGTTCTCGGCGCGTCGAAATGAAAAAGGGGCACGCCAACCAACGGGCAGCATAGAAAACTCGCAGGGAACGCGCAATGGCGAAGCAGCCAAACACGTCCATTTACTGGTTGAGGTCTTGGGAAAATAAACGCACGAGGGCGCATTTGGCGGGAAAACAAACGTATGAGGTTCGCGAAGAGCGGACAAACTGGGATTGTGTGTAGTCCCCATCCGGACATTGAGGCAGCAATTGTGTTCAATCTATTGCCTGCACTGCTGTCACATAAGTGACGCAAAAATATCTAACGTACTCGTTAGCTGCTAAGATCATTGAAGAGTTGGCTCGAACGTTTAATTACAGAAGAAGGAATAAAAAGCTGGACAAGCAGGAAACTGTGCCGATTTTTTAACGCGTTTCCCGCGCACGTCAGGCACGGCTGCCGTTGTTAGGCGCCTCCCTGATTTGTATTGATGTAGACAAATATTTGGGTTCTTGACTAAAGTCGAGCGAACGTGTCCGTGGAGCTTTTATTGGCGGTTGTTTCTCGCCAAACTGTTGACACCATTAGTACACTCTTGTCCGTGACGTTGTCAGTCTTCTATACTGTGCTCGCAATCTTATCGAAACGAGCAGCTGGTTTCATATTTTCTTCGCCAAAAATTTGATTATCGAACGCTACTCCTGGGCTACAGAGATATATATCGCCGTCATTATAGCTTAAACTGCTAGACATGCGTGAAATTCCTTATATAGGGCGCGGGATATTCTCGAAGATATACGTTAACGTCCTACCCACGGTTTATTATACGGCATTCGTTGAGGGATTTCTTACGAGGAAAGGTACTGGTCAACCTTCAGTGACACAATCAAACACACGATTGATTGGTTGAGTGACTGATGTTGAAGCAGCTGCTGTGTCAACGACCAGCAAGATGTTCGAACCCGCCATTTCTTTATTTACGTTACGTGCAGCCTATCCCCTACAATATCTTTATATAGTGACCATTTTACTCGTTTACTAATAAGTTGGCTACTTTTGTGTGGACCATAAAAAATGACCGCTTGTAATTAGCTACGGGTTCCGAGAACCAAAGAAGAAAGCCTCGTGAATGGTCAAGCGTGGAAAGGAGTTCCACCTAGAAATATTTACCAGTTCTGAGACACTGGTAATGGCGTTTTATGTGAAGAGCCGCATTTGCGTTCTTTAATACTTTATTGAACGTTTTTTTTGTGTGTTCTTTTTTTTACACAGTCATGATTGTTTTTTTTTTTTTGCGTGGGCGTTTTGCAAATGCGAAATTAGCTACATAGTTTAATTTGACAAACAAGAAGAGCGTGAGCATTGGTTGAAGGGACAATTTAATATGTTCAACATTTTATATGCGCAATACCTTGTTTTTTATCCGATACTAAACTAGTAATATAAGGGTCGTAAATATTTCATGTTTAAGACAATTTAATATGTTCTACATTTTATTTCCGTAATACCTTGCTTTTTGATCTGATACTGAACTAGTAATATATGAGTCGTAAATATTTCATTGTACTTTCATTTATTGTGTAATAATGAAAACAAACCATACGATACCTGTGCACGGCACAGCATTTGAGAGACGACACAAAGTGCACGTTTTATTTAATGCTGAATGCACTTTAATGGAAGCTAGGTTGGGATTCCTGTTGCGTCAACGCAGCCGCACCTTGCTGTCATCAGCTAAATCTAGCGGGCTAACATGCTACAAAATTTAGATAGACACAACTCTATCATAGTAGTCACGTGGCTCGTGCCACCGTGAACCACGTATTAACGCGATTGGCGTCCCTAAGATTCTCGTGACAAAGTAACATTCGTCAGGCTACGCAGAGCAGTGCTTCCAATTGAGCGGGTTTTTCGTTAAATATAATGGTTGCCTAAGTTGTATAACAAAATAAATTGCCGTCTGCGGTTTGGCGTGATATCTTACGGTTTTCTAGTCATGGTAATGTTTCTCCTTTTTTCTCTGGCGGCGAATAGTTTTAGTTTACATTCATCAGTCGTACAATCACAATTTCTTTGGTAAGTTAGGGTCTTGGGATCGTGATATTTGCTTGATGCCCTTCGGACTGTGCATGGCGCCGGCAACTTTCCAGCGTGTCATAGACACCATAGTGGCAGGCCTCAAATGACCGACCTGACTCGTTCACCTTGACGACGTCGTGGCATTCTCGGCCTACTTCGACGAGCACTCGTGACGCCTTCTGGGCCTTTCTTCAAGCAATCACCCCGCAGGGGGCACCTGTGAAAGCAGGTGCTTGGAGAGTGGTGTCTCCACGGACCCCGAGCCCCGCAGGGGGCGCCTGCACTTTAGGTGCTAGGTGCTTGGTGAGTAGCGTCACCACGGAGGCCCAGCCACATTGGCGACACCACAGACCCTGAGTCAAAGGGGCTAAGACCCACCAACGTCTGGCTGTGCGTGGCGAGCGCCGTGCCCGGGGAAAAGGGCATCCTGGTAGTTGAGCCGAACCTGGGGTAGGTTTGGACCCTTCGGGGCCCCCCGGGTGAGGCAATACACCACTTCGGCCCCGGCTTCTCGTAGACGGGAGTCCTGTAAGGCCCGGCCAGGATGATTCAGCTCTAGTCACCATTTCTTCTACTATCCCCTCTCTTTCTCTCCTCCCCCCCCCGCTCCCTCACTTTCACCTTCTTTGGTGGCAAGGGCCAACCTTGTGCGGTGGCAGATACCCTTATCTTCACCACACTTGGGTATAGCACGTGGGCAAGTGCAAGTAGATCAGCGGTTCCAGCAAAGCCCTTTTGTTATGGGCTGCTGACTACTCCCTGAGTTGGGCTCGATGGTAGGGCGGTACACCGCAGGTGCCGAAGTCCCGTCCCCATTCATATGGGTACCAAAACTAAATCTTTCCTTCAATCGGGCCCCTGAAAAGGGTCCGACCGAAGAGACAACATCAAAACCTACCTTGCCAGCCATGAATTTCCCTAAATTTATAGTAATGCAATCGGAGAATGAAGATCAACCACTGCAAAGTTTTCCTGTTCTTGGTCGCAAGGACCTTTGAAACTGTGATTGGAAAATATTTTAAAGCCAAAAAACTCCCATCTGGCGACTCTGCTTGTGGAGGTCACAAATGCTGAGCAGAGCAAAGCACTTTTGCACTCCACCAAGTAAGAGATTACAAAGTATCCGTGACTCCACATCGCTCACTGAACAACACGCAGGGTGTCATCTCTGAAGATGATCTCCTTGGAATATCTACCGACGAGATACTCTGAGGGACTTCAAGATCAAGAGGTTGTCAGCTGTGCGACGGATCACCATCCATCGCGACGGTGAAGAACGGGACACAAGCACATTGTGCTAGCGTTCCAACCCAACAACGCTCCCCTCTGCAGTTAAAGCCGGGTATCTCAACTGCAAAGTTCGCCCCTACGTCCCTAATCCAAGGCGCTGCTTCCGCTGCCAGTGCTTTGGACATGGGTCACTAACCTGCAGTAGGAAAAGCCACCTGTGCAAAATGAGCAAGTACTGACCATCCTTCCGACAACTGTGGCAACAATACCAATTCTTGCGTCAACTGCCAAGGAACACACCCAGCATATTCCCGCAGCTGTCCTATGTGGAGAGAGAGAAGGAAATTCTCTCACTAAAGGCCAAAGAAAATATTTCTTACCCAGAGGCAAGGAAAATATATTCTTTTATTTCTCAAGGCTCTCATGCCGAGGCCACGCGCAGGGGACCGGCGCGGTCGACGGCGTCAATGGGAACGCAGACGTGAACGGACGACCTGCGTCTCCCCTTCAGTCCCCCTCAACCCCCATCCGGAGTGGCACAAACCACTTCACCCCCAAAACGAAATGTGGACCCTTTCGCTTCGGGGTCCACTCAAGCGCGGGGTTCTTCAATCCCTGCGCCATCCAAATCCCAGGTGCCTCGAGGTCGGGGACTTCCTTCTCGTCCCTCTGAAGGCACCCGAAAGCCCTGGTGAGACGTCGGGGTCACAGGCCCTTAGGGGTCAGCACGAGGGGGCCCAAGATGAGCCGATGGACGTGAGCGGGTTCAAGTCCACGGAGGGACAGGTCCCACTCAGTACGGAGTCCTTACCTTAGACCTCCTGTGGTAACACAGACAGGCCGAATGATACATCTAAAAAGAAAAATGCACCCCGCATCAAAATTGATTATAAGGTCTAGATGTATGGTCTTCCTTTTAATTCATGTATGATGGCAGCATTCCTGCAGTGGAACTGTCGAGAATTGCTTCGAAATTACGACGACGTGTACTCTCTGTTAGACCAGCATCGCCCCATGGCATTTTGTCTCCAGGAAACCCACTTAAACAGTAGTCACTCTAATAACCTAAGGCGGTTTCAGGTTTTTCGCAGGGACAGACCTCTTCTGTCTCACAGTTCTGGTGGAGTAGCTATAGTTGTCCAGCCTTTTTACTCCATATGTTGAGGTCCCTCTGAATACCACTCTAGAAGCCGTGGCAGTTCGTGTTCTGTCTGACCGTTTCATAACCGTCTGTTCGCGTTATATTCCCCCAGGCTATCCTGTATTCCGCGAAGAGCTTAAATCACTTCAAGACCAATTACCCCAACCTGCCCTAATTCTTGGTGACTTCAATGCTCATAATCCTCTTTGGGGTAGTAGAAGACGAGATACACGTGGCTCAATGATAGAGCGTTTTCTGTCCTCGACAGTTATATGCTTACTGAACAAAGGAGAGTCGACGTATTAAAGTGCCCCAATTTGTTCTTTTACATCTATTGATCTGTCTATTTGCGATCCAACATTATTTCCTTGTTTTCCTGGGCTCTCGATCCTAACCCCTATGGACATGATCACCTTCCTATAATTCTGAACCGACTAAACCCACCTGTTACAGTGCCTACAAGAACTCCCCGTTGGAAGTTTGAGGAAGCAAACTGGTCTGTCTTCAGCCAGGTAACCCAGCCTGCTTGTACATCGCTTAACAAACTGTCCATCGATGAAGTAACCAATTTGCTTAGCACCCACATCCTCAATGCGGCAATTTTAGCTATCCCTATGACTTCATCTCGCTTACCCCGCCGTCCTAAACCATGGTGGAATGCCGACTGTGAAAATTGAGAAGAAAGCAGAACAGAGCATGGGGCATATTTAGACGTTACCCAACAGTGACTAATCTCATCAGTTTCAAGCGGATGAAGGCTATGCGAGATACATCCGCCGCGTCTCAAAGCGGCAAAGTTTCCAAGGTTATGCTTCTTCTATGTAACAGCACCGCCAGCACCAGGAAGTATGGGATAGAGTACATAAAGTCAATGGGCATTACCAGGCTTACTCAGTACCGCTTCTTTCCGAAAACGGGCTGTGTCCTGAGAGTCTAGAACAACAAGAAGACTCTCCGTGGGAAACACTTTGAACGTGTTTCTAGCTCTCAAAATTATTCATCTGCTTTTCTGAAACACAAGAGACAAGCAGAACTTCAATCCGTGGACATCCGGGGGAGCTGGAGAATCCTACAACCTACCTCTCACGCTGAATGAACTGGAACGGGTACTTTATGAAACTAAACCTACATCTGCTGGACCAGATGGAATTCACTACCATATGCTTACTCACCTTCACCCTTCCACACTCGACGATAATTTTGTATTTGTTTAATCGCATTTGGCAGGAAAGTACATTTCCATCCTCATGGAGAGTGGCAACCGTCATTCCTTTACTAAAGCCTGGAAAGGATGCATCGTGTGCCTCCAGTTACCGCCCAATAGCGCTAACAAGCTGTCTCAGCAAAACCCTGGAGAGAATGCTTAACAAGCGACTTATGTACTTTTTAGAAAAATAAAATATTCTTGATAAATATTAGTGTGGCTTCCTGTTCGTCACGATCTACATTGTACCATCTTGTCCGCTTGGAGTCTGCCATCCGTGAGGCCTTCGTAAATAAACAGTAGTGCCTTTCTGTCTTTTTCGATTTAGAAAGAGGCATACGACACTGCCTGGCGGCATGGCACCCTATAGCTGTATAGCTTTGGCATTCGAGGCGGGATGCTAGCATTCGTAAAGAGCTTTTTGGCGATACGTACCTTTCGCGTCAAATTAGGCAACAACCTACTCTCGAGAGTTCTGCCAGGAAAACGGTGTTCCCCAGGGAGGCGTATTGAGTGTCACCCTTTTTATAATAAAAATAAACTCGATAGCTCGGGCCATCCCATCATCTGTTCAATATTCACTTTATGTTGACGATCTTCAGACATCCGTCTCATCCTGTAACATTGCTATTTGTGAACGTAGATCCAACTAGCAGTAAACAATCTGCTTAAGTGGGCCGATCAGAACGGCTTCAGGTTTTCACCAGAAAAAGCAGTTTCTGTTTGGCGCCGTTGCGCCGTGGCGCCATTCTGTTTGTTTTTCTCGCTTACGGGGAGCTACAGTAGACCCATCGGTGACCATGCACTCCACTCCCATCCCAACAAAACCCGAACAGAGGTTCCTAGGGCTTATTTTTGCTCGTAAACTGTCATTTCTTTCTCATATCAGGTATCCTAAGGCAAAATGTCAAAAAGCACTAAACATTCTTAAAGTCCTTTCCCATACCTCATGGGGCTCTGATCGTCTCTGCCTTCTCCGTATTTACAGTTCGGTGGTTCGCTCACGCCTCGACTATGGTAGTTGTGTATATGGATCGGCACGGCCCTCAGCTCTTCGAATGCTCGACCCCATTCATCACCAGGGATTGCGACTATCTACAGGTGCATTTCGCGCGTCGCCTATCCCCAGCCTTTATGTAGAGGCAAATGAATGGTCTCTGGAGAAGCGAAGGTTTGCTTTGGGGTTTATGTATTCCCCAAGAATACGGTTACATTCCCCTTGCATCCTGCACGCGAGCTTGTAGAAGAAACTAGATTTAAGCGCACCTTTGACAACAAGCCCTCTGTAATCCCGCCTTTAGTATAAGAAATGCATCTGCAGCAGATTCGGTTGGACTGAGCTGTACAATCGTTCGCACCCCGTACCTCTACCAATAGCTCCGTGGAAATATAGCCTAATTTTGTGTGACTTTTCACCGACTAAGTACAGAAAGAAGGACACCCCACCAGAATGCATCAAGCAGGAATTTCATGAAATCCAAAGTAGATACTGTGGACACAGCTCGTATTGCACAGATGGCACTAAGACAGAAACGTTCGTTGGATGTGCCGTGGTTGGCCCCTCTGTTATGCCATGTTCAGCGAATTGCATATACAGCCACTATTTTAACGGCTGAGCTATGTGGTATCCGCCTGTCAGTTAATCATATTATAGAAACAAGTGCATGAAGTCAAATCGTGGAAACAGCGCAAAAAATTCCGACAAGGGACAAGTGCAAGAAGTGCACGGACAAGGCGCTGCATGAAGTCAGTTGTGTACACTGATTCACTTAGTTCACTGAGAGGACTCTCATCACCAAATACATCTAAACACCCAATAATCATAAATTTGCAGGATACAATCGTCGATGCTTCCAAAAGGAACATTAAAATAGGTCTTTTCTGGGTTCCCAGCCATGTTGGTATACCGGGTAATGAGGAAGCAGACCTTGAAGCCAGTTCTGCTGGGGACAAAGAAATCGAACTGCAAGACATTCCATATAAAGACTGTCACAGACTTTTAAGGCATTGTATAAGACAGAAGTGGCAGCAAGAATGGGATGAAGAAGTGAATAACAAGCTGCATACCGTAAAGCCACTACTTAGTGAGTGGGAGAGTGCACGACGCTGTGAGCGCTTTTATGGAGGTTGTCCTGTGTCGGCTAGGATAGGGCATACGCACCTCACCCATGGCCACCTCCTGCGCAGGGAGGACGCCCCAGACTGTGAGCTGCAATACCATTCTTTAACTGTCGCACACATATTACTAGAATGCCCTGCTTACGACCCAGACTGACGGAAACATGTTTCTCATCTATACAAAGAGCATACGACTTTAAACCCTCTCTATTTGCTTGTGTAACGAACCATTAGTTCCACATCACTGTGTTTTCAGCTTCTTGAAAGCTATCGGCCTTGTACACCGACTATGATTTTACACCAAATTTCATGCCCATAACTACTTACAAGTCATACTCATAATTTTAATATATCATCAACTACTAAAGTTCTATCCTCTTCGAAACCCTACCTGCAATAGTGTATGCATCTGGCGCATCATAGACTAAGATGCTTTTGCGCCATAAAACCCTAACCAACCTAACCTTCAAGCAATCAGTACCATCGGACTCACCCTCAAGCCGACGAAGTGCCTGTTCGCTTACGGCAAACTGAAATTCTTAGGCCAAGTTGTGAGGAACGAAACGTGTTCATTTTCACCTTGATAGGACCCGCGCCGTGGCGCCATTTCCACCGTCCAGCAACGAGAAGGCCGTCCGAAGATTCCTGGGACTTTGCGCGAACTACAGACGGTTCGTTCGGGATTTCGCCTAGCTTTCTGCGCCATTAATGCACCTCACGAAAGACATCGTGAACTTCGAATTGGGTAAAGAACAACAACAGGCATTCGACGAGCTGAAGCAACGACTCCAGTCGCCACCCATTCTTGGCCACTTCGACCAGTCAGCCAAAACAGAAGTTCACACGGACGCCAGCAATACACGACTCGGCGCGGTACTAGTCCAACGACAAGAGGGTGCAGAGAGCGTAAGTGCCTACTCTAGTCGGACGTACGCCGAACGAAATTACTCGACGACCGAGACGGAATGCCTTACCGTCGTCTGGGCCATCACAACATTTCGCTCATGCCTATGCAGAAGCCCTTTTCAGAGTGGTCAACGACCACCACTCAATACGCAAGTTAGCGAGCCTCAAGAACTCAACGGGACGCCTCGCTCCATAGAGCCTACGACTGCAAGAATACGAGGTGACCGTGGTCTACAAGTCGGGCCATAAACACAGCGACGCCGACTGCCTGCCCAGAGCCCCCATTGAGGCAGCTATCGGCTGTGCCTCAGACGACGTCGACGACGGTCACTTTCTTGGCGCAGTGAGCGTTAACGGCATAGCAGCGCGCCAGCTGGACGATCCTGAGTTGAGCGCACTGAGCGACCACTTGGAGTGACGAGGGGTTGTTACGATTGCTTGAGCCTTCTCACGTGCCCTTGCAAGATTCGCCGTCCGGAAAGGTATTCTAATCAAAGAGAACTTCAGGGACCGCAACTCGACGTGGCCCCTGGTAATTCCTACCAGTCTTCGAGACGAGATCTTCCAAGCCTTCCACGACCACATGACATCGGGTCACTTTGGCTACAGCAGGACTCTCTCAAAGATCCGAGAGAAGTACAACTTGCCCAAGCTCTCGAAGACTGTCCACCTCTGCACACGATCGTGCCACGAGTGCCAGCGATGGAAGAAACCGCCAACGAAGCCGGCAGGCCTCCTGCAGCTGATCGCGCCACCGACTGCACCGTTCCAGCTAATTTATTTATTTATTTATTTATTGTGCCCTCAGGGCCCGAGGGCATTACAGAGGGGAGTGGGTTACAAAAGGAAAATCACTATAAAAACAAAATGACAACCTAAGAATGGAAACACGAACATAAGAAGCTTTAACTTATGAAAATTCGTTAATACAACGCTTAAACATAATGGCATCTAGTTATAGGCAGAACTCACGATGGAAGATGGTTCCACGTTCAGACTTGTACGTAATCCGTTACAAGTAACGAAATTACTTGTAATCCCTTACATTTATCAGTAATTTAGTAAGGGAATAATTACATATTTTCTAGAGTAATTTTAAAGTAATTCCCTTACATTTTTTGCGTAACGGATTCCTTGTAATCCGTTACATTTTTTCAGGACTAGCCCGCCCCCTCCCTTTCTAAGAAAGTTTTTTTTTTCGGTGGGGGGGGGGGGGGGTAATGTCGAGCGCAGTGACACTGTCACGCGAATTGATTAGCGCAAAGGAAGGCTTGGCACTCTTCAGTTCCGCAAAGCCTTTTTTTTTGCCACACCAAGCCCCTGAATCTATTTTTTTTAGACCCTAAGAACAATGTCAAAAAATCCTAACAAACATTTCTGCAAAAAAAAAAATTATATTCGCGAAGCGATTGTATGCTTCTTTGAGAAGCTCAAGGCGGTAAGTTCACCATCAAGAATTAACACTGTCCTTCTCAGTCATAGTAACTAGGATCATTTTCATAATGTCATAACACGAGACAACGCTACGTCTATCCTAAAATCCACTAAAAGAGATGTGATAATATTGGAAGGTGTTATTGCCACAAGCATCCTCGTTCGTCGATGCACAAAACAGGATGTATTTCTTTCTGCTTCTTTTACCTTATTTGACCCTGTTTTAAAAGCTGCTTACTTTTTCTGTAGTCCAGCTTCTAGGGTTGGCCCACTTTATTTGTGAATTTCAGCCAGGTTATCTGCATCTCAGTCACTGTTTTTGTGAGTCAGCTTTTTGCGAGCACTTCGAAAATGGTAATAGTCTTCCTTTCTACTTCTTCCTGTACTGACCCCAGCAGGACGCATCTTATCTCAAGCAGATATTTTTACAAATAAAACATAATGGTGACTGACGTAGACTTGATATTCTGGCTTGAGGAGAGAGTGAAACTCGTGAGTGGGGCCATAGCGCGGCTTACTTAGTTCTGTGCCCTTCGCTGCCAGTGGTATCAGCGGACGCTTATCTGGAGAACACTGGAGTAAACTGCAGGCGGTTCGTGCTTCGTGCGTTTTTGAACAGCACCAAGAAAGCTACACACGGCAAACGTGCGTTTACATTTCCTTGTTTTAACTGCCGTCCTAATTGATTGTTTTTATGAGTGTCTTTTTTTATTACTTATATTTATTTACTGGAAACTTTTTTTATTCACCAACGTCTCAACCGCGGCTCGGCCTGTTCAGAACCAAAGAAAGAAGAATATCGAGCCATACCTTATTTATTATTGAACTGTCAGCTTACTGTTACAACTATGTTTTGCTATTGTCTGACAATATATGCTGGTATAGTAAGATGGACATAATTCTTATTTTAGTTTTGGCTAGATGTATGATGACTTCTACAGCTTCGCGATTTCGATAATGGAGAATTTTAGCAGATCGTCCCGATGAGTCCGATAACAATACCCGATACTCAGCCGCCGCCTTTGAGCATTCATCATATCGTTATCGGAGGTATCGGAACGATCTACTAAAACTCTCGAATATCAGGCAACGGCTGCAACGAGGAAGCTTTGCTCTATCTTCGAGGTAAATAGTACTTCCATTGCTTGGCTGAAAAATCTCAATGCAGAGCATAAAGCATTCGTGAGGCACAATATGGCACTCCCATGCAGTGCTTCAGTTCAAAGGGTGTTCAGCGTAGCAGTCGACATATTGAGTAAGAAATAACGCAAAATGTCTGACGAGACTTTCGAGAGTCAGCTGTTGCTGAAAATACTCAAGGTCATTAAATGGAAAAGGTTGCAACAATATGAACTCGAATAACCCTCTTCCCTTTGTTTCTTACTTGAGGGTGATAATGTTGAAAGTAACGCCACGAAAGTAACGGATTACTTTTTGGGGTAACGGTCACTTACTCTTATTGGAGGGTAATTGTAATTGTAATAAATTACAATTTAGCCTCGAGTAATTGTAAATGTAAATCCTTACTATTTTTCAGTAACGTGTACAAGTCTGCACGTGATTGTTGTTTTGGGGATGAATGAATTATAAATATTAGTGGTTTTACAAACAGGTAGATCGATTTTGTGTTAAGGACTGACGCGTGGCGAGACATATGAGGGAGGAGTTAGTAATTTTTGATGCAAGGAAGAATTGTGATGATAAATTTTATGAAACAGACAAACTCACAACGTGAAGAAAGGTTAGGTAGGTTTAAAAGCGTTTTCATTGATGATACGCTTGCACCACGGTGATATTTAGCAAGAATGTAGCCAACAGATCTATTTGGAATAGCTTCTGACTGCTGTTGTAAGTGAGTACCGGGATCCCATATAGAGGAGGCGTATTCCAATTTGGAGCGGACAAGGTTTTTGTATAGTAGTAGCTTGAGAGTTACAGGGATAGATGGAAAATGCGTTTGAGGAAGCCAGGCATGCGGTTGGCATTGTTAGTTATGTAGCGAATATGAGGCTCCCAAGACAGGTTCGATGAAATATGGATCCCCAAGTACTTATAGGATGGTACACCTTCCAACAAAACACTGTTCAGATAGTAGAAAGAAGAGTGCGAGTTAAGTCGAGAAACAGTCATTACTTTACATTTGTTAGTGTTCAGCTGCATGTTCCATTTGTTCCACCAATTAGAAACACAATCAAGGTCAGACTGAAGGATAGCAACATCGGAGGTGTTAGTTATTTCACGGTAAGGAATGCAATCATCTGCAAATAGGCTAATAGAGGACGAAACGCAGTGAAGGTAAGTCGTTGATAAAAATAAGAAAGAGCAGGGGACCTAACACTAAGCCTTGAGGTACGCCTGATGTCACGGGAGCTTGACTTGAAGAAGTATTATTCACAGACACAAATTGAGATCGGTTATTAAGGAAAGCACGAATCCATGAAAGTACATCCTGATCAATGTTAAGTTTGCTGAGCTTATGAAGTAGTAGATTATGTGACACCTTATCGAAAACTTTAGCGAAATCAAGGAAAATGCAATCCACCTGAGAACCACGATCAAGAATAAGGTGAAGGTCATGAGTGAAGGTGAGTAGCTGAGTTTCACACGAAAATGATTTGCGGAAGCCATGTTGTGCAGGAGCGAAGAATGAATTGGATTCTAGGTGTTGAACGAGATGACAAAAATAATATGCGAAAGATTTTTACACGGAATGCTTGTTATGGAAATGGGACTGTAGTAGACCATTTGCTATATTACCCAAGCATCAAGGAGAATGCAGGGATTCGTGTTCCACGCGCCACACGCGCACGCCTTCCCCGTATAAAAGAGTCGAAGTAAATAACCAAAATAAAGTGTTGACGAACATAGCTGCAAGATGCCATTTGTTTTAGGCATTTGCTTTAGAAAATTTACTACTGCTGAAGCCAGCACGTGTGGCGCGTGGAACACCAATTCCTACATTCTCATTGATGCTTGGGTAATACAGCCATACGTCTATTGAGGGAGAATGATGATCACCGGTTTTATGCACGGGTCAGCACTTTACCCACCTTCCAATCGTCAGGTAAACAGCCTAGAGTAAGTGATTGCTCAAATAATTAGACAGTATTATCGAAGAATACACATTTGTGCTTAGCAAAAATTTAGAATTAATTCCGTCAACTTCCCGCGGAGCACAATATTTTTAACTGTTCAATTATCTTCAGAATTCCATTTGTTTGAATTAAGATGGGATACATGGGCAGAAAAGTGCGTTGTTGAAGTTGAGGTAGAGTTGAATAAATACAGTTTGAAATGATTCAACAAAAGTAGAATTTAAAACATTTGCACAGCCATCGGTGGAAACAGGTTCACCTGATAAACTAAACAGACAGTGCGGTGTTTTTATTGCCGTTAATTGCATTCCAGAACTGTTTGGCGTTGTTGGTTAGTAGTGATGGCAGGGTGATAGAAAAATAAACTGACTTGCATCCGCGATTGCACCTTTGTAAGCATTGGAAGCCTCGTGATAATCGGGTCATTTAACCTCGGAATTCGTTAACTTTGCTGCACGAAATTTGCGCTTCTTTTTATTGGAAAGTCTTTTAGGGTATTATTGAACCAAGGGGAATTCGAAACAATTGGGATGTTACGTAGCGGTATATGCTTATTGGTTAGGAACTCAACCTGCGTCTTAAACAGTGCGTCTTAAACAGTTCTCACGATGACGTAAAATACTCCTTATATTGATAAAAAGTGCTGATACATTTTTGGAAATAGGAATAGCATCCGCGCCCTCGCCACATGTTATGGTGAAGAAGACGTTTGATGTGTGTTACGAAGCATGATAAAGCTATCTCCTTCGTGCCTATCAGATGAGGGCGTTTGATGCAAGTTAAGGGGAGGCCTGTTGACGTTATCTTCTTGACTCCTATTAGGACCAGCCCCGAAATCAAACACTTCGTCAGACACTGAGTTAAACATATAACACCTCTTATTAATAAACAGTTTATTGTAGCGTAGTTGAAACACATTGTTAGAGGCTTTTCCTAACTCAGTTCGTTTTTTTCCTAGCTAGGTGGGTTGCTGGCGAGAAATCTTCACAAATATAGATATCACTACCTTTCAACTTAAAACGCGACGAAAATACATGATTCTTTACTTTATTGGAGGATAATTTAACTAATGTTGGGCGACAGCGATTGGCACTAAAAGCACCGATGCGGTGTGAGCGCTCAATGCAGTCGGGGGGCACATGTAGCTCAAGAGAGCCAGAAGCAAGCTCGAGAACTTTTCTTTCAGTAACGGACCAGAGTTTTGGACGGAGAATCCGCCGAACCATAAATAATTAGATGATCCCTACGGGACCGATCTTCAAGGCCACTTAGACGGTCATTCAAAGTGGCGTTATCGTAATTTAACTTCTCAGCAAGGCATTTCACTGTGTTTAAATCTTGATCAATCAACTCAAGCGCAGATACTTTATTCTCGACAAGCGTAAGTCGATTACCGACGTCGTTAATTTTCTTTCGATTGAACTCTGACTTTCTTTTATTTCTTTCACACTGTCTAGTAAACTGTTTTGTCCAACTTCAGATTTCAAAGATCGTTCATTCATATCACTCACCAGCTGCACCAAATCCGCGATTTGTTTCGCTTGAACGTATCGCTCATGGGGCCGGGATTAAGTTCAATGTCGCCCGAAAGTGCCAATAACGATTTTACCACATCATAACACTCAATGACCGTAACACAAAATAACACTTGGGCATGGAAACAGCAGAAGAACGACGTTATTCGTTCGTCTAGTATGTAATGACGGAGAGGAACCCACCTGTACAATGAAGCAGAACGGATTAGAAGACTGCATCCTCAGGCTGTTTCCATGCCCACTGACAGAACTGGCGACGTTCCACGGTTTTGAAGCCTCGTTGATTAGTGACGATGTCGATGGGGTAGCTTCCTTGTGCCGGGTGAAGGCATACTGCGGCCAATACGCGAGTACGCCAAAACGCACGTCGGATTTATCTTTAAAAACTGGAAATCCTTCCGTGGCCAGTGTTGTTGTGACGATGACTTGAGAGAACGGCGATGCCCAGACACGCGCTGAACACAGGCAAAGCAGGATCTGTACAATGAAGCAGAACGGATTAGAAGACTGCATCCTCAGGCTGTTTCCATGCCCACTGACAGAACTGGCGACGTTCCACGGTTTCGAAGCCTAGTTGATTAGTGACGATGTCGATGGGGTAGCTTCCTTGTGCCGGGTGAAGGCATACTGCGGCTAATACGCGAGATACGTCAGAAACGCACATCGGAATTATCTTGAAAACCTAGAAATCCTTCCGTGGCCAGTGTTGCTGTGGCGATGACTTGAGAGAACGGCGATGCCCAGACACGCGCTGAACACAGGCAAAGCAGGATCTGTACAATGAAGCAGAACGGATTAGAAGACTGCATCCTCAAGCTGTCTCCATGCCCACCAACAGAACTGGCGACGTTCCACACGGTTTCGAAGCCCAGTTTATTATTGACGATGTCGATGGGGGTAGCTTCCTCGTGCCGGGTGAAGGCATACTGCGGCTAATACGCGAGAACGCCAAAACGCATCAATCGGAATTATTTTTAAAAACCAGAAATCCCTTCCGCGGCCAGTGCTGCTGCGGCGATGACTTGAGAACGGCGATGCCCAGACACGCGCGCTGAACACAGGCAAACCAGGATCTGTAACAATGAAGCAGAACGGATTAGAAGACCGCATCCTCAAGCTGTCTCCATGCCCACTGACAGAACTGGCGACGTTCCACGGCTTTGAAGCCTCGTTGATTAGTGACGATGTCGATGGGGTAGCTTCCTTGTGCCGGGTGAAGGCATACTGCGGCCAATACGCGAGTACGCCAAAACGCACACGTCGGAATTATCTTGAAAAACTGGAAATCCTTCCGTGGCCAGTGTTGCTGTGGCGATGACTTGAGAGAACGGCGATGCCCAGACACGCGCTGAACACAGGCAAAGCAGGATCTGTACAATGAAGCAGAACGGATTAGAAGACTGCATCCTCAGTCTGTTTCCATGCCCACTGACAGAACTGGCGACGTTCCACGGTTTCGAAGCCTCAGTTGATTAGTGACGATGTCGATGGGGTAGCTTCCTTGTGTGCCGGGTGAAGGCATACTGCGGCCAATACGCGAGTACGCCAAAACGCACGTCGGATTTATCTTGAAAAACTGGAAATCCTTCCGTGGCCAGTGTTGCTGTGGCGATGACTTGAGAGAACGGCGATGCCCAGACACGCGCTGAACACAGGCAAACCAGGATCTGTACAATGAAGCAGAACGGATTAGAAGACTGCATCCTCAGGCTGTCTCCATGCCCACTGACAGAACTGGCGACGTTCCACGGTTTCGAAGCCTCGTTGATTAGTGACGATGTCGATGGGGTAGCTTCCTTGTGCCGGGTGAAGGCGTACTGCGGCCAATACGCGAGAACGCCAAAACGCACGTCGGAGTTATTCTTGAAAACTAGAAATCCTTCGTGGCCAGTGTTGCTGTGGCGATGACTTGAGAGAACGGCGATGCCCAGACACGCGCTGAACACAGGCAAAGCAGGATCTGTACAATGAAGGAGAACGGATTAGAAGACTGCATCCTCCGGCTGTCTCCATGCCCACTGACAGAACTGGCGACGTTCCACGGTTTCGAAGCCTAGTTTATTATTGACGATGTCGATGGGGTAGCTTCCTTGTGCCGGGTGAAGGCATACTGCGGCTAATACGCGAGTAACGCCAAAACGCACATCGGAATTATCTTAAAAACTAGAAATCCTTCCGTGGCCAGTGCTGGTGTGGCGATGACTTGAGAGAACGGCGATGCCCAGACACGCGCTGAACACAGGCAAACCAGGATCTGTACAATGAAGCAGAACGGATTAGGAAGACTGCATCCTCAGGCTGTCTCCATGCCCACTAACAGAACTGGCGACGTTCCACGGTTTCGAAGCCTAGTTTATTATTGACGATGTCGATGGGGTAGCTTCCTTGTGCCGGGTGAAGGCATACTGCGGCTAATACGCGAGAACGCCAAAACGCACATCGGAATTATTTTTAAAAACTAGAAATCCTTCCGTGGCCAGTGTTGCTGTGGCGATGACTTGAGAGAACGGCGATGCCCAGACACGCGCTGAACACAGGCAAAGCAGGATCTGTAACAATGAAGCAGAACGGATTAGAAGACTGCATCCTCAGGCTGTCTCCATGCCCACTAACAGAACTGGCGACGTTCCACGGTTTTGAAGCCTCGTTGATTAGTGACGATGTCGATGGGGTAGCTTCCTTGTGCCGGGTGAAGGCATACTGCGGCCAATACGCGAGTACGCCAAAACGCACGTCGGATTTATCTTGAAAAACTGGAAATCCTTCCGTGGCCAGTGTTGTTGTGACGATGACTTGAGAGAACGGCGATGCCCAGACACGCGCTGAACTCAGGCAAAGCAGGATCTGTACAATGAAGCAGAACGGATTAGAAGACTGCATCCTCAGGCTGTCTCCATGCCCACTGACAGAACTGGCGACGTTCCACGGTTTTGAAGCCTCGTTGATTAGTGACGATGTCGATGGGGTAGCTTCCTTGTGCCGGGTGAAGGCATACTGCGGCCAATACGCGAGTACGCCAAAACGCACGTCGGATTTATCTTGAAAAACTGGAAATCCTTCCGTGGCCAGTGTTGTTGTGACGATGACTTGAGAGAACGGCGATGCCCAGACACGCGCTGAACTCAGGCAAAGCAGGATCTGTACAATGAAGCAGAACGGATTAGAAGACTGCATCCTCAGGCTGTTTCCATGCCCACTGACAGAACTGGCGACGTTCCACGGTTTTGAAGCCTCGTTGATTAGTGACGATGTCGATGGGGTAGCTTCCTTGTGCCGGGTGAAGGCATACTGCGGCCAATACGCGAGTACGCCAAAACGCACGTTGGATTTATCTTGAAAAACTGGAAATCCTTCCGTGGCCAGTGTTGTTGTGACGATGACTTGAGAGAACGGCGATGCCCAGACACGCGCTGAACACAGGCAAAGCAGGATCTGTACAATGAAGCAGAACGGATTAGAAGACTGCATCCTCAGGCTGTTTCCATGCCCACTGACAGAACTGGCGACGTTCCACGGCTTTGAAGCCTCGTTGATTAGTGACGGTGTCGATGGGGTAGCTTCCTTGTGCCGGGTGAAGGCATACTGCGGCCAATACGCGAGTACGCCAAAACGCACGTTGGAGCTATCTTGAAAAACTGGAAATCCTTATGTGGCCAGTGTTGGTGTGACGATGACTTGAGAGAACGGCGATGCCCAGACACGCGCTGAACACAGGCAAAGCAGGATCTGTACAATGAAGCAGAACGGATTAGAAGAGTGCATCCTCAGGCTGTTTCCATGCCCACTGACAGAACTGGCGACGTTCCACGGCTTTGAAGCCTCGTTGATTAGTGACGATGTCGATGGGGTAGCTTCCTTGTGCCGGGTGAAGGCATACTGCAGCCAATGCGCGAGTACGCCAAAACGCACGTTGGATTTATCTTGAAAAACTGGAAATCCTTCCGTGGCCAGTGTTGGTGTGACGATGACTTGAGAGAACGGCGATGCCCAGACACGCGCTGAACACAGGCAAAGCAGGATCTGTACAATGAAGCAGAACGGATTAGAAGAGTGCATCCTCAGGCTGTTTCCATGCCCACTGACAGAACTGGCGACGTTCCACGG
Organism: Ixodes ricinus; assembly: GCA_037355805.1. NCBI lineage: Eukaryota > Metazoa > Arthropoda > Arachnida > Ixodida > Ixodidae > Ixodes > Ixodes ricinus. The sequence goes on from JAZHYW010020231.1 coordinate 62,812, forward strand.
CTTTGAAGCCTCGTTGATTAGTGACGGTGTCGATGGGGTAGCTTCCTTGTGCCGGGTGAAGGCATACTGCGGCCAATACGCGAGTACGCCAAAACGCACGTTGGAGCTATCTTGAAAAACTGGAAATCCTTCCGTGGCCAGTGTTGCTGTGACGATGACTTGAGAGAACGGCGATGCCCAGACACGCGCTGAACACAGGCAAAGCAGGATCTGTACAATGAAGCAGAACGGATTAGAAGAGTGCATCCTCAGGCTGTTTCCATGCCCACTGACAGAACTGGCGACGTTCCACGGCTTTGAAGCCTCGTTGATTAGTGACGATGTCGATGGGGTAGAGCTTCCTTGTGCCGGGTGAAGGCATACTGCGGCCAATACGCGAGTACGCCAAAACGCACGTTGGATTTATCTTGAAAAACTGGAAATCCTTCCGTGGCCAGTGTTGGTGTGACGATGACTTGAGAGAACGGCGATGCCCAGACACGCGCTGAACACAGGCAAAGCAGGATCTGTACAATGAAGCAGAACGGATTAGAAGAGTGCATCCTCAGGCTGGTCTCCATGCCCAATGCTGGAATGGAATGGATCTACTTGGACTTTTCCCACCGTCGTCAGCAGAAGCGAAACCGTTTGATGACCGTGGCAACCGATTATTTCACCCCCGCGCGCCGAGACCAAAGCACTACCGCCGTCGACCGCTGTTGAAGCAGCGCGTTCTCCGTTGAGTTTATCGTCTTGCTACACGGCGCTTCCCGGGTTCCGGATGACGGACCGAGGCTCCCTCGCTCATGCGCAACAGTTCTCGACACAAGCGGCGATACTCCACTCCGGCGCCATACTGACCACCGTCGAACCAACGGCGCTCGCACCCGCTGACCAATGTACTGATGGAGTGACTAAACAAAGTCCTCTGCCGACTATTAGCACCTGATTTACGCGTACGTGGGAACTCACAAGGCATGGGACGAGGTGCTTCCTGCGTTACGTGCCGCGTAAAGCAACACGGCGGTCTGGCGACACCACTGGGATTACACCTTTCAGCTGGTGTACGGCGGGTGAAATAGGTGACGACGATGCTTGACGCCATGGGTGCCCGACGATCCGACGGACGACAGCACCGACGGCGCCAAGAGGCATAACCCAATGGGTCAAGATGAGGTGTGCCAGCCAGCCTCGCCTTCGAATAAAGCGATCAACACCGCGTCGACGCTGCGAAGGTGCGACCCCGTCGTCGCGACGTGGGGTCCAGCCCGGAGACAGGGTGTGGGTGCGGACGCCCATTCGCCGCCGCGGCCCCAGTAAGAAACTGTTAAAACGTTTTTTTGGATCCTACGAGGACATTCGCCGCCTTGGACACTTCAGCGTACAACCTGCACCCCGACGGGAACCCGACCTTCAGGGACGCCGCCACTCACGACCCGAACCAGTCCAGGTGGTTCGAACTGGACTCAAGACAACTTACGCGCGTTAGGACTCGTGACGCTGAATGGTTATTCTCGTCTTGCGGTATTTTCCTGTTTTTCAGTATTTTTATTTTCGCGCTGCATCGGGACGGTGCGCTTTAAAAGGTGATGTGTGCGTGCGTGGGGGGGGGGGGGTAATGCCAGCGCACCGGACCCGGTGTCAAGTCGGCACCCGGTCACGGTGTTCTAGGGGTCGCGTTTATACCTCACTCATGACGTAAGTTTTGTCATTTTGCCTGGCTTCCCTCTTGTTCGCGAAAGTGCTCTCGATCATTCGCACCCCCCCCCCCGGAACACTTCATGCTCGAGCGTTCTGGGCCGAGCTGCCAGCGACAGATGGCGACGCACACTAGATAAGGAGCTATCCCGCGACCTTGTCGAGTCACTCTCGATTTTCACTTCCCGTTACGCCACAAAATCGCCGCCCGCTTTTCTGCATCTCGACGCATGTCCGTTTTCTTGTTTGGCCCAAGTTCGCCGATTATACCTTTTTTAAGCTCATAACGTATCGTGTCCTTGCCTGCTCTATGACCATATAGCCACATATGGATAAATGTTAAGATACCTGGCCATATATGACGTCCCCCTTGTCATATATGCCCATAATTTCTCCTTTATATCGCAATATACTGCCTTATATTTTTTTCTGATATGAATATATATGGCCGTATATGAGATATATCCGGCCCATATATTACATTTTTTCAAATGTGAAGCTCGAGTCCCGGAGCTCAAGTTTAATGAAGAACTCACCGAGGTGGGTTCTGGAGTTTTATATTTGCACGTGCACGTCGCAAAATTGCGGGACGTTTACACACGTGATGCGTTGAAACAGCGACAGCTACGTTCTGTTTATTTGACGATATTGCCACGCGCGTCAGCAAGTGCGTGCGGTGGCCGAGTGCGTTGCCGCGACTTGACTTCTTGTGCGGAGGCCCAGGGTTCGATCCGGGGAGTTCCGCGGACGGTATGTAGGCATTCCAGTCTGTGTTCTGGTGGATTCGAGAACATTGTTAAGCTTATTCTCAGGCCCGAATGTCTCTACCGCGTCGAACCTTCCACGCCGATTATTCCAGAAGCTCCATGCGCGTGGCAGTCAGCACGGAATGAAACCCGAACGCCGGAACGCGTGGCCTTCGATACAGGCTGCTCCACCTGGAGGGCCCCTGAGAACTAATGAAAATGCACCTAGGTGCGAGGGTGCGGGTCCTACTAAGATGTCCTCAACCCTCGCGTGGGGCGTCTGGGACTTCCGCGTTTCGCCGGTGGCGCGCTGTAAGCGCCGTCACTCGAAGTTTTTTTCTGTCGCCGCACTGTAGGAGCACTGTCGCCCGGTCGACACCGGGCGGCCGCTTAACCTGGCTATAGCTCTCTGCGATAGGTCCTGCTCAGACAGGGTGATGAATTTATTCCGCTCCGGAATTGATAAGCCTGGCATGTCGGTGGTTACCAAAGACAGCGTCAGCAAGCAATTCCTCGCTTTTTAAGAATCGACTGATAACCTCGCACGAAAACATGCGCATTGCTCATAAAAACCGAGGCATCCGCGTCAGTCTGTTGCAGCCTTCTTTTTTCATAAAGAGTATGGTGTGCGAACAAGCGAATTTTATTTCGCGTTTATGACGTTTCACTATTTCTCAGAAACCGCGCTTGACACGTTCTTCACCGGAGCCCCAGCGTGGATCCGGTGACACGTCACCAAGCACTACGGGTCTTCCGTGCACGAAATGTTTCAACTGTCATTTCGCCCTTGCGATACACAAAGCGATAATGAATGACAGCGCTGAAGAGATATCGCTGGGAATCCGATACACAAAGCGAGTGACAGTGCTTTTTGTATCGGATGTGACGGCGCTTACAGCGCGCCACCGGCGAACCGAGGAGCTCCCAGACGCGCCGCGCGAGGGTCGAACTCATCTTAGTAGGACCCGCACCCTCGCACCCTGGCGCATTTTATTTAGTTCTCAGGGGCCCTCCAGGTGGAGCAGCCTGTATCAACGGCCACGCGCTCCGGCGTTCGGGTTTCATTTCGTGCTGATCTGTTAGAAGGCGCTCCGCGTGGCGAGCCGGGTCAGTTTCGCCTCAGCGTTCGATCCTGCTGCTTCGCCGCTTTCGACGCCCGCGACGCTCTGTTATTATCTTCTGTTTCCTTTTTACTTTTGGGCACAAGTTCGCCCCATTAAACGTTTAGTTTCTTTTGTTATCACCGCCTCATGAGTTGTCATTCGTGACAATATGACGATGACGGTCAATTGGCATTGCGCCGATCGTGCGTCATACGGTGATCGAATATTGAAATGATGTTACGTTGATTTAGCGACGATACGTTGTAGATTAATAGATGATTTTAATGTCGTGATGTCTTTTCTATCAAATTTAGCTGGAAACTCAATTAGAACGTAGGTCACGTGACGTCAATGTTTCACCTGAATTTGGCGGGGACCATAAATTTGTCTCCAATTCCCACGACATGAGGTCACGTGACATCCAATTTCCCGGAAAATTTAGCGGTGATGCTGAATTGGTGCATAGGTTCCGTAACGTAAATTTCTAAGCTAAATTTTATGGGAACCTGAATTTATCTGTATGTCATGTGACGTCCAGTCACGGGACATCGATTGTTCGCGAAATTTATTGTTGAAATTGAATTGTTGCTAGGATCGCGTGACATCAATTTTACGCTAAATTTAGCGGGGAAACTGAACTGGTCGATACGTCGCGTGACGTTAGTTTTTTTCGATAAATTTAGCGGGTAAGCATAATTCTCTAAATCCCGTGACGTAAGGTCATGTGAAATCAATGTTTCTGGCAAATTTAGCAGGAAGCTGAATTTGTGCATAAGTCACGGCATGTGGATGTTTTCAATAAATTAAGCGGGGCAACCCAATCTGTCCGTCAGGTCCAGTGACGTCGGGTCACCTGAAAAATGTTCGCGCCAAATTTAGTGGGGAATCTGAATTGGTGCATTGGTCACGTGACGTCAATTTTTCTGCCAAAGTTAGCGGGAGAACTGACGGCGTTTACTCTCACGGCGTCATGAAATCGGGGAACGGGCCGTTCCCAGGTGTCGATGTTAAAAGCCAATGCTGGGAATACGGAAAGAAAATGCAAAACTTTGTAAAGTAGGAACATTTTTCACGCCAACTCGGTCAAAACGGGAGTTGTGAAGTCTCTGATGCGAAATGCAATGCAAAAAAAGCTCACTCATTGTGTGACTTGCGCAGTAACGAAACAATTAAAGAAGGTTAAGCAATAGCTGGGTATAGAAACATTCCATAGCAAGACAGCCAGCACTGCAGTACAAGTTGAAAAGTAAAGATGATAAAGAACAAAAGAGAAGGGGCAGCAGTGATCCCATATTTCCATCAGATTTCACATAATCTAAAAGGCGGCGCCATACATTTTGGAATTGCTAGTGAAGTTATGTACAGACTTCAAACTGTTCCGCCTTACACCTTTACAGTACAGCAATATTCTATGTCAGAACGCCCATCGGAAAATGTCGGTTTCTGTAAACAAGATTTAGATTATGAGATACAGCTTGCATTTGACATTAAGTACATGGGGCAATACTCGAGTTGCTAAATGATAAGCTCCAAATTAGCAAAACATATGGAGGAATACAAAGGAAGCGTTGTAAGAGAATAAAAAATAGAATAAAATTCATGGGAAACTATTTACCTAGCCTCAATAATACTCGGTAGCACATCTAAAAAGTTGCTTACAATGAATGTCTTGCTTTTTTTTGTTTTTTGTTAATTTACAGTTGAAAAGTCACTTCGACTTTTTCCGACCTGTTGTTTTTGCTTGCGTCTTGTTATTTTCATTTTAGTATATGCATTGCAGAAATAAAGTCTGACTTGAAGGCAGTTGTTAATGTTGATAGGTCAACTAGGGGTTTTCTCGCCGGTGTGTTCCATTTTTGCCGTCTGTTCTTCAAACCTTTCCTTTTAGGGTGTTTTTTATCTATTTTGAAAGAAAGTGTCTCAATATCATAGTCATTGTGAGAGAGGGTTGAACTGTTCATGCAAATGTGTATACCAAAAATATTCCAAAAGCCGGGAATCATAATGATAAAAAAAAACTGCGCCGACTTTACAGAACAAGATAAACAATTTAACCAAACGTTTCGTCTCCCATGCGGAAAACATCATCAGTGAAACCTTCAAGCAGGAATGAGCAAAAAACTTCAACAGTCTTATTTAAGCAAGTCCGCGTACACGTACACATCGGGGAGGGGGCGGCGGTTGGAGTTGCAAGCCGATGAGTCATTTCGGATGAACCATGATTCCACGACCCTGCGTAGATCCCACCTTTGTTCACGCGCCAGAGTGGGCGCATTCTCAAAGTCGAAACTGTGACCCGTATTCCAACAATGGTCTACGAGTTCCGTCTTCGCTCTTTTAGCCCCTTTTGTCCCTTTTGTGTTCTTTTAGGCGGGTGCAGCGCCTCCGGCCTGTCTCCCCAATGTAGGATGCGTCACAGTCTAGACAGTTCAGTTTATACACAACACCGCACTGGGACTCCTCATTCCTCATTTGTAAAACTAAAGATTACCCCCCCCCCCCCCGAGTCCTAGTGGTGGGTATAGTATATTGACGGGAAAACATGGGTATAGTATATTGACGAAAAACGTTGATTAACTGATTGGCAGAAACACGTAAAACCATCATTTACTATTCCAAAAAGTTCGCGAGAGGTGCCTGTCTGCCGTTAGATGCGTGCTAAATGTATCTTTCCCTTTCATCTTCTTCAAAAATCCTTTTAGGGTTCTTGTGACAACTAGTGTTTGTTTCCAATCAACCCCGCTCCGTCATCTGCTTGGACAGGCCAACGGCTCGTTCGAAAGTCACACGCTCGCGCATCACAATTACAAGCCGGAACACTCGCTTAAAGTTGCCTTAAAAGAACTTGGCCCATCGCGAATTAAAAAAAAAAAAAATAAAAAAAAAACTTCGCGAGTACATGTTTATGGCACACAGATCTAACAAGAACGCGGGCGCCCTAAGGGCAAATTTGTTAGCCCAGGTTGTTCCGAACGCTATTTGGACGATGATAATTTCTTTTTGAATAAGCCAATTCACGAACTACTCTGAAACATTCTAAAAATATGTCTTCAGCTTTTTTTTACGTTCACGGTACTCCAATTTCATTAAGTTTAACTTTTGGGAATGAATTTCAGCAAAAACAAGTTTGTACTATTTATGTTCAGAATTAAAAAAGCGAAAACGAACCGACGAAAATAATACCCGGAAAGGGGTACGGGGGGACAGAGGACAAATACAAATTGGAGATTTGTGTTTGTCCTTTATCCACCTTGTTCCCGTTCTCATGTATTATTATCGTCATTCTTGTCTAGCTCGCTTGTACCTTTGCATTAATTGCATTATCATCGGAAACGAACCGTCCGGTTGACGCTGCTACTCGTGGATGGTGCCACACGCGCTCGGATCTGCTGGGTTTTTTTTCGGGTGATCATCTCATAAGAGCTTTCACGGTTTTGTTTTCTAATTTGTCCTTTATGAGTGGCAACATAAAAGAAACCGTCTTTTAACGTATTTATCAATGTGCATAGGAATAACAAAACATTTCATCGGCTTGAATTTTATTTTTTCAGAACCCTATTTTTATGAAATTGGCGTTTATTTGCTACACCTTCTGAAAAAAAAAATGTTATTGTGTATCGTTAAATGACTGCTTTATGCGAATTTTTTACACCCGAAACACGCTCCAAACCACCTTGTATGAAAAAAGGCGCCGGGGGATTATGTTGATTCCGATTCCATTCGCGATTCCCCTGATAACTTGATCTGTCTCTATGTTGGAAAAAGCGAAGAGAAACTTCAACGTGACGTTGCTGGTGGGAGGAGCCTAATTTCTATCGGCGGCGAACTCCACTGGCAGGGAACTTCATTGCGGCGACTTGATGACGTCGACGAAGAGTGGCGATTGAGTTGAAAATTCATCGGGATTTCTACCCCAAAAATGCCCTAAAGGAACATCCTCAACGACGCATCGGAGTGTCTTGTGAAAGCAAACATTTTATCTTCTGAAAATGCAGTATTTGGTACGATTTAAATACGTCTACCACTGTCAAGCTTAGGTCGCATCAATCATGTCTTCTTACATAAGTGACATAATTTAGACGATTGCAACACGGGAGCTGCATCGCGATCGCGATGAATCGTTATGGCCGACGGCGTAATGTCGAACGTAAAGTGCTCGTGTTCTGTACGCAGTTTTGCCTCACTTTTAGAATTTTCGCTGTCCAGTCGGGTTTTTTCAAAGGTTGTCACGACGCGATTGCCATGCGGCAGTCCGGTGTAAGACGTGAACCAAGTGTCGTCACTGAACTCGTGGAGTAGGAAAGAATGCTGGCCCCAAGAGGAGATTCCTCGCAAGGACTCGGGAGAAGGCGCATGATTTCGAGGGCGGACGCGCCTCCTCCGTCGCCACACGCCATCTCGCCTGCAGTGTCGGTAGGCTGCTGGGAATCGCAATTAGCGGTTTGAGCGTAGCGTTACTGTGCGCAGCGTAATTGCTACAGGACCTTGCGCTGTAACTTTGCAGTGTGCTTTTCAGGGCGCGCCTAAAGCCTTACCAGCCGTACCGCGTCCACCGCAGAACACTGTAACGGTCTGCTAAAACTGTCTACTGGTAGTGAACAGGCACCATGTTGTTTTTGGTCTTATTGACTTGCACGAGTGTGCTGCCTCATAATATTTCTTTGAAAGCTCGGATCGTAGCGCTCAAGCTCAAGGGTTAATTTCTCTAGACACTGTGCATCAGGCACTCCGATACCGGAATGCTAAGGAGCAGGCAATAGTACATTACATAAACGGATAACCAGAAAGGCTGTTCATTATAGTGCGTTGACTTGTGTTTATTTTTATTATACAGAACTCATCTGCTGTGGCCAAAGGTGGTAGTGAGGACCCAGCACAGATGGCAGCCCCAGCACCACCAAACGGTAGGTATAAAAATCAGTCTGGATTCATCTCTACGATAGGTGGTTTGCGTCTATGTCACGTCATTGACAAGTATTACGCATGAGTGCCAACGGTCGTCTCATGTTGGAGGCCAATGAAGGTCCGTGGTTGCAGCTTTGCTACACTGACCATGGTGAACTGTGTTGGCTCCAGTGGCCCAAAGTGACAGCTTTTGTGCCCATCTCAAAATTTGCATACAACTGGGAACACGACCTGCACTGTGCATACCTATGAGGAAGGTCGAAGAAGCTGTCATAAACATACTGTGCCTGGCCGGTAGCTTCAAGGTGGCTGTAGGCCGGTAGCTTCAAGGTGGCTGTAGGTCGAACCGCGTTGACGTTTCTTGCAAGGTGGCACATCAGCAAGACTGGCAAAAACTTAGGGGCACACATTGTGCAGAGGCAATCTACACATGGTTACTTGAGTTTTGTGTCGAACAAGACAGCAGATCCAATAGATGAAACTAAGTGTCAGTCTGCAAAAAGTCTGTCTCCGGTCCTGTTTCCCAACAGCGGCCTGCTTCCAGCAAACATTCTCGGAAACACCACAGCTACCCACCAATCCGAAATCGAGAAATTGACAAGGGAATGACACTAAAACAAAACTGGCTCACCAATTCCAAAACTGGTGTCTGCTGTTTAAATAAAATGTCCACTTCTAAATTTATTTGGTGCAAAGGGCTCTGGGAGTAGGACACACCTAGCTGGGTATTGCCTGTCGAACTCTGCAAAATCATCGGTAGGCAGTTTTGCATATTTCTGTCAATTCTTCCACTCAGGTATGTAAGTCCTCCACCTTTGGCTAGAGATCACAATCTGTCGTATTCCAGTTGAGAGTAAGTAGCAGATGGTTCTTGCCACCACACAGGCCAATACTTTTTTTTACTGTACTAGACAAACACGGGCAAAGTTATTCGTCACAACGTGACAGTTTAAACCTCTGTCTAGGCCCAGCCCAAGTGCCCGGTCTTGCACATATTGCCACCCGCGTCTCCAAGCAAGCGCGCCCGTGGCCAAATGGTCATCGTGCTTGGCTCTCACGCGAAGGGCCGAGGTTCGATTTCTGGCTGCGCATGCACCTTTTTGTTAATGCCCCGCACCTCCACCAAAATGTCACGAATGACAGATGATCGGGTGACCTATGAGCAAAAACCAAACATTTAATTAGGTGCACTTGTGCCGAAAAAAATACAAAGGTGGCGTCACAGGCATTGAGGTTCGGCGGGGTAGCACGATCGAGCACAAGAGCGAGACTTTCTCTGTATCGCCACGCGAAGCCTCTCATGTACACGCTTGGGCTTCTGGAACAATTGGCATAGAAGGTTCGGCACGTGGAACATTCAGACTTCGAATAAGCAACATGGCTCTTGAATTTACCAGAACGCGACATTTGCAGAAATAACAAAAATGTGCATGTGTGGCCAGGCATCGTACCTCGCCTCTTTGCGTGGGGAGTTGAGCGCGATAAACATTCGGCTACGGGCGCGCTTGCTAGAAGACGCGCGGTGGCGGTATGAGCAGCCCATCCCATTAACCGCATCTGACGTGTACCAAGTAGGGGCCACCACCACGACGCCTTAGAAGAGCCCAAACTCCGTGTCTTTTGTAATGACGTGACATCACCAGCAAACCATGTATGCGTGTTACTGGAACTCTGTCATGTCAGCTGTGCACCAGTCATCAGGTAGAGCTGCAGCGGAAAAAGTTAAGCACAAGTGACCAACGACCGGAGTAGCAAACTCGCGACACGTGGGGGTGGCCGGCATAAAACAGCCCATTCTAAGGCCCGCATTTCGAAAGCTATCGTGTACCTCAATTCTCTGCCGGCCACTCCCACATTGAGACATGGAACGTGAATGGCACTCGCTATTAGCGCACTTGGGAAAAAATAGTGCCGCGTGTCGCGATTTTGCTGCTCCGGTCATCGTTCATTTTTGCTAATCTTTTTCCGCTGCAGCTGTACACTGCCACCCTTGCTGGTGAGGGCTTGAACCGTCCCCAGCTGCATTGTTTAGGACCTCTCTCCCCCTCATCAGGAGCAGCTGGTTGCATTACGCATGCTGCTGGGCACCTAACATGAGATGCCCTAGTTGTAGAGAAGTGCAGTCATGTCCAGAACTGACTGGCAAGCATTGTTTAGAGAACCGTGGAAAGAAAACCTGCATCAGATGGCATTAAGTTGTGTTATTTTATGCCGAGTTTTTTCATCCTTGCCTTATTCAGCTACGCCCAGATCAGCTCCTGTGTAATATTTTAGGAAGTGGCCCGTGTTGGTAGTGAGGTGGTGGTCCGAGGGGTACTGTCGTGTACCGGCGCAGGGCTGCGTGGATGGCCTTGAATGCCGGTGGTGCCGATGTCTTGCCTTGTCGATGTTGAGAAAGGAGCGGCAGCCGCTCCTTCAGGCGTCGTCGTGGCCGGGGAGTAGACGTCGGGTTCATCCGCGAAGTCGACCCGGTAACGGCGGGGGCCCGCGTCCTCGCGGACCCTGCCGATGGAGAGGCAGAACACCGGTGACTGTCTGACTTGTTCATTCGAAATCCCAGGGTCAACTGTTCCAAAGCAATACACGCACGAGCTGAGCACGCGCCACTGCGAGTGGGGCACGCGCCTTTCTCGTTCAAAATTCATGCCCGTACGACTGCTAAACTCAAAATACTACATCGTGCCTACAGCACATTTGTTGCTTGCTCAACGCAATGCGGAAGAGCAGGACTTTAACAGCACTTCACTAAAATCATTGATGGGAACAACAGTTTGCATGACATTGAAACTCAGTTGCGACAGACAGTTATAGCAGAAAGGAAGGTGAATGCCACACTTTTGTGTACTTTCCCCTTTTCATTTTCTGAGCTTGTGTTGCGTTTTGAAGTGACTGATTTCCACCAACTTGGCCCTTTCCATTTATTAATCTGATCGACAGAGCAGGCCTGTTTACTGCGGAGTAATTAGATCAAGCTAGAATCTAGCTTGATCTAATTACTTCGCAGTAAACAGAGCCTGCTGGCAAATCATAGCAGTCCCAGCACAGAGGCCCCAGATTCTGATCCTGCTGCCGGTGGATCTTTATACTTTTTCTTGGATTATTCCAAACATTCTGGATTACTCACAAAAGTCACCATGTTTTCTTTTTCTTGGACATCCTGGGCCGCACAATTGGGCAGTGTCGCGATACAAATGTATCGCGATAGTATTTTAGAAATACATTTCGTATCTGTATTTCTGTATCGCGATACATTTTTTTCACCAGTATCTGTATTCCTGTATCGAAATACATTTTGGAATGTTTCTTTGTATCGCGATACAATCAGGATGAAATGTATTTCGTTACATTTCTTGAGAAATACTCTCCCCCCCCTCCCCGAAAACAAACAAACAAAACAAATCCGAACGCATTTTTTTTTTTTACTTTTAGGGCATTAGGGTTAAGGAGATGTTGGGGCATCGTTGCTATGCTGACCAATGTTCCTTCCGATTCTCCAAACTATTTTTCTATTCGTCCTCCTCTCTTTTCTGAGAAGTGTTGCGTATAGTCGGGGACTCGAACCAGGCGGCGTGCCAGGATTGGAGTCAGAGCATCTTCTGCCGCAGGTACTTAGGTAGGAATTTCTTAAGTCATTGTTTGCTGGCATCTAATGTCCGCTTATAAATGTATCTCTTGCCTTAGCGTACACAGTACACCCAGTCGGCAAAGCTGAGTCACACACAGACCGTTGCAGCACGAGCCTGGCGGTGGTTGACTTGAAATAGTAGGATGACTCACGCACTGAAGTTCAACACATATTCAACTGCGTCTGCGGCTGCGCCCGTAATATTGCACGGCTCACGGGTACGTCATCAGCCGACGTGAACGTGACCCACTGCTCTGGGGATCCGAAACCCAGGAAGGAGGCCAGACGTGGCCTCGCTGTGCCGACCCAGACTTCGTACACCTGCGACTTGTCTCGAGTGCGCTGTTTCTCGGAGAGTTCGCGCCTGTGCCGGCAATATCAGGTCGCAATCCACGAGGTCTCTGTTTCGGTGATGCTAGGCGAAACTTGATGACTGCAATCCATGCGTTGGTGGCGAAGGGTCTGCAGGAAGGACCTTCACAAGAGGGATGCTATCGTATCGTTATTCCAACCGTAGCAGAAGATGAGACACGTGTTCCAGGATGCTTCAGGTGGTCCACTGTTCTCGAAAATTCCAAATGAAACTGCCTGCACGATCTTCAACGAGGTAACCTACAACGAAAGTACCTATTGTACTTTCATACAGCAGCGTGGTAAAGTTTCATGTTCAAGGCCACACCTACACATATAAAGAATACCAGTTCATTCCACCGTGACGTCATGTGATCAATGTTAGCAGGGACGTCCTTATCGGACAGGGGCGTGGTGACGTTTTGATGGGATTTAGGGTGACATAGAATTTATTTAGAGGTCGAAGTCTTTTCGCATCCCTCGTCAGACAGACAGGATGTCAGGGAAGGGACCGCGGTCAGTCCTTGATGGAACGTTTTTTTGAGCCCGTTGAAGACTCCTCGTCGTCTGAAACCACTACCTTCAAGACAAAGTGCCAAGCCTACGGGAAAGTAATTTCGGGATCAAAAACTTCCACTTCAAACTTCAAGCTTCATCTCAGTTGGCGTCTCTAACAAATGTGAAAAATGTATTGCAGTATTAGTATTTCTGTATTTGTATTTCTGCCCTTCCTAAAATGTATTCCTGTATTTGTATTTCCAAATACTTTTTGCCTCTATTTAAAATGTATTTCCGATACGTATCGCGATACATTTTTACAGATGTATTTTAGTATCAGTATTTTGGCTACTATTTTAATGTATCCCAGTATTTGTATTTCCAAATACATTTTTGAGTATTCCTGCCCAACCCTGAGCTAGATGCACATTGCTCAGGGCTGCGTGTGTCATAGGTTGCGTGTTGTACTGGAAAACCCACAGCACGAGTATGCTGGTCTGAGCACTTCTTGGTTAGCCTATCGCGTTCCGATTTCGTACAGGCTTGGCCACAGGTGGGGCCCTTTTCTATCAAATTTGCAAAGAGCGAGGCTTTCCTGAGGAAAAAGTGAAAAAAAAGAAAAAGGCTTAACTCCTATGGAAACGCAGCGAAGCCACCCGTCTTCAAACCATAGGGCGCCCAATGGTT